>JARQWZ010008227.1:0-17500 GCA_033150135.1 Gobio occitaniae
ATATACAAATAAGAAATGTTAGATAGATGAAACTAAACCTCCAGTAGGTGGCAGCAGGTGACCGTCTTAATGAGTGAGTCATTGAGTTGATTCGTTCAACGGCTGATTCATTCAAGAATTAGGTGGTCGTTTATGAATAGGGAATTGAATCTTTGATTCAACTGATTCATTCAAACACTGAATCATTCAGTAACACACTGTTGCTGTGAGATATGTTATGGTTCTGCTGTGATATTTGTTTGGAACGATTATCGCTGCTGAAATGGAATAAAAACAGTCAATATTGCATCTGAAATCTAGTGACTTAATGTTAATTAATTGTTTATGGAACGTATGAAATCAGTGTCATTTTCAGTCGTGATGGTATTCAGGAAAACAACACTCTTGTTAGTGTGATGTTGCTTAACTGTATCATGTTATAAATATGAAAACTCCAATATTTTTAACCGTGTATGTTAACTGAGTTTCTTTGTGTGAGAGGCGCTCATTTGTTTTCGATTTTCTCCTCAAGAGGCTGTGTGAGCCTCAACAGCACAACCTTGTCAGTTCGTTTTATATTATCCACTATCGATCTCCACTTACACTAACTAAATGCAGTTATATGAATAATGAATGCAGAATCATTATTGCACTTTAGTGATTCCCTAGTTATTTTTTGTTTTTGATGTTTTACTCAGGATACTTGTCCGTTGGGGAAGTAAAATTCTTTTTCACTTGCCCCTTCAAAAAATCCACTTGTCCCGGACAAGCGTTAAAGGCTTTTGCAGGTGTAATTTTTTTCTAAATTAATATTTAACCTTGGTATGAAAATACCTTATGAAAAGGTAATCCAGGATTTAAAATGTTTTAAAAAGACATAAGAGCACACATTTAGTAGATAAAGAGGCTGTTTCGTTGGCCGTTTGTAAAAACTGCCTTTTTTTCAACATTGCGTCATATTACGTCACGAGAGGGAGTCGCTTGCCGAGCTCTGCGTTGGCTCAGTGCAGAATAGGTTGGTATTCAGTTGGAATCCGTATATTTTTGGTAGATTTTCTATTCCAATGTATCATTGTCATGGTAAATTATTGTGTCCAGCCTGTCAGGACATCGAGTCCACAGGTTTCCTATAAAAAAAGTTGAGAACCTGTAAACCTGCATGGTGGCGTTTTGTGCAGGTGAAGAGACGGGACTTCACTTCTGCATCTGCTTCGAAACACGCGTTGGTGTGTGTAGGTGTTGCATTCACTTTAGACCGGAGGATTATCATCGCAGCGATATGATGTGTTTAACATGGTAATCCTTATGTAAAGGATCATATTAAATGAATAAACATCCACACTTGATGCTTAACAAACATTGAATACACAGTATGTACATTAACATAAATGCATACAGTCTCACACTTTTCAAAAAATGTGGAATTATGTGCTGGTAAATTAATGTAAATATTTTATTCATGCCGTATGTACATTCAAGTTCACTCAAATACATACTCATAACGTCATACATCCTCACAGTCTCACACTATCTGTGAATCAACACGAAATAAACCCATAACACAAAATTTAAGAATAAAGGAAAACATGAAACGCATACAATAACACTATACTGTCTGTGGTTCGGTCGTTGGCATGACGGTCAAGGATCCGTCAGAGATTCAGCTGGTAGAAACACTACACACTGGCTGCGTGGCATGCCTGTTTTTATTTCGGTTCTCATGTTAACAGGTTAGAGCTTGTACACTGCCTGGGTTTCGCGTGCGGCTCGAGTCCCGCTGAAAACGCGTGCATGCTAGAAATAGAACCAACGCCTATTTTTTTGTGTTGGAAGTGATTCAAGCAAAATAGAATATAGGAAAAGCTGTCATTTTGACACAAATACATATGAATAAATTATATTTAGATTTTTGAAAGTCTCTAGGTTTAACTATAAAACCTTTAAAATCATAACTATCCCTATTGCCTATTGTAATCTGAGCACAGTGTACATGTATCGTTTAGCTAGCGTTATCTATAAGCTAACACTTGTCTCTCACCGACACCTGCCCTGTTCTTCAGTGTTTCTCATCACACAAATACTTAATCAGTCTCTTCTAATCGTTGTTCTGTCTAATACTGGTCTGTCCCTAATTGTGTGTCATAATTGTATGGCTTTGGTCTACCATATGAGTATTAATAAACATTTATAATTTCCTCATCGTCCGAACTGTCATTGTGATTCATTGTTTTCCTATCTCTGAAATTCACCGCACTCCCTCTCATTACGTCACTTCCGGATTTGCCATTTTTAGATGCAGGAGTAAAATTTTCTCACAAAAACAACTCAAAAAGCCTTAATAGCGCATTTTAAAGTGTATTTTATGGAAAATCTAGTTCCTACTTTATTGTTCTATACATTGACTCACTGGGGTCTCTAACCTGCAATGTGCCCTTTAATGTCGAGCCCTGTAATATTTTTTGTTAAAGGGTTAGTTCACCCAAAAATGAAATTTCTTCCATTAATGACTCACCCCAATGTTGTTCCAAACCCGTAAGACCTCCGTTGATCCTCGGAACACAGTTTAAGATATTTTAGATTTAGTCCGAGGGCTTCAGTCCTGTGAATGTAAGTCTGTGCACACTTTGCTGTCCACGTCCAGAAAGGTAATGAAAACATCATCAAAGTAGTCCATATGTGACATCATTTGGTTAGTTAGACTCTTTTGAAGCATCGACAATACATTTTGGTCCAAAAATAACAAAAACTAAGACTTTATGAAGCATTGTCTTCTCTTTCGTTATCTAGATATCCGCGTTCACGAGGCTTCAGTGACGCTGCAGACGTAAGACGCTGTGGCGTGTTATCTGGTGCGACAGAGCTTCGTTTGTAGTCTGAGGGAGACTCAGTACAGCGTGCGTCTCCCTCAGACTACAAACAAAGCTCTAACACGTCACAGCGTCTTACGTCTGCAGCGTCACTGGAGCCTCGTGAACGCGGATTTCTAAGGACTAAATATATGAAAGCAGAGAAAGAGATACATAATTAGATTATCCTTGATTATTCAGGTTATGGAAATAATAAAAAGAATCATTGAGAAGGATAGGTGTATAAAAGAAGAGGCACAGGTATGTGACCGTCTCCCCCCCCCCCCCCCCCCCCCCCCCCCAAGAAGACCTCAACACTACCCTTTCAAAAATATTGCCCTATGGGAGGTGGTACCACCCCAGTTGAGAAACATTAGTCTAGATGGTGCGTAAGCACACTTGGTGGAGTGAGCTAAGTAACGAAGTAAACTGAATTTAAACTGTTTACATCTGATATACACATTTAGATTAAATCATTAATGTAGTTCAGCCCTGAAAATTCAGTTGCAACTTTTTATATACTTAACAAAATTATAAACGCAACACTTTTTGTTTTTGCCCCCATTTTTCATGAGCTGAACTTAAAGATCTAAGACTTTTTCTACGTACACAAAAGGCCTATTTCTCTCGAATATTAGTCACAAATCTGTGTTAGTGAGCACTTTTCCTTTGCCGAGATAATCCATCCACCTCACAGGTGTGGCATATCATGATACTGATTAGACAGCATGATTACTGCACAGGTGTGCCTTAGGCTGGCCACGCTAAAGCTTGGTACATACTCCGCAAGAACAAGGAAATGTATTGTTTTCCTAGGTGGCAAGAACAAGAACTAAGTTCGTTCTGGCCAGGACATTCCATACTTCACAAGAAAAGCAGGTGCCAAACATTTCCATTTTTCCACATTAACCCCGCTCACTTCAAAATTCTGACCAATCACACAATAGTTCTCAGACGCCAACAAGAAAAGTTCTGCTCAGATGATGTGTCGAGAACAACCTGTGAGAACTCTCAAATCAGGGCTGCGAGAACAAAATTACAAAATTGTTCTCGCAGCCCTGATTTGAGAGTTCTCACAGCTTTTTCTCGACACATCATCTGAGCAGAACTTTTTTTCTTGTTGGCGTGAATTGAATGTTAATTTCTCTGCGGCTTCCAAAGGTGTTTCAGATAATTTGGCAGTATATCGAACCGGCCTCACAACCTAAGACCACGTTTGTTCATTTTTTTTCTTTTGATTTATATGTTGTTTTATATGATGTCCAGTCCCATTCTACCCCATCATTATGTTCATAATATTATTTATTTTTATTTTTTAAAAGGCTGATGATAGTTAAACTATACAAAAATAGCATGCACACCACAATACAGCCAAAACACAAAGAGCAAGAGTAACTGCATCTAGCATTCATGCAGAAACTATTGAACTAGCAAAAGTGTTTGTTTTCCAGTAGATGGCAGCAATCTTCCACTAAACTATGTACATTCATGTTTTTACCATGAATTAAACTGAGAAATGTAGATATTTAATGTGAATTTTACATAAAATGTTGCAATTTTAAACAAACCCATTAACCATTACTAATTTCGGCAAATATATTTAAAAATTGCCATATGTCCCCTTAAAACTGCACAACTGCAGAGTAAAAACATTAGGCTATTTAAAAAGTGATATTACATGCGTTTAAAAAAACGGATATGATTTTTAAATCAAAATCACACTGTTATATGGCCTCTGGAGAACCCAGAACAGCTGCTTGCATAAAGTTTAAGGGTAAAATTACTGGAATTAATTAGCAAACATTAGTATTTTACTACTATGCAATTAGATAGCTAGTAAACTGCTCATTCAGTAGTCTAAGTCACTTTACCTCCGTCTTTATCCCTTATCTTCCCTGCATCAAAGGGCTTCTGTCTTTTTTGACACTACAATTCGGCCCTCCGTCATAAATAATCAGGCAACTTTCACTGTGTCTACACCTGGCGTGAGTGGCCAAGCACCCTAAAAATAAAGTAATCCTGTCTACGTTTGATGCGGCAGAGGCGACGTGACACAACAAATTCCCAATTTTAAACTGATGGCACGTTATATTTCTGACGTACTTCCAGTAGCCTACTCACTTGGTGAGGGAGATTGATGCAGCAGACCGGGAAGAGTCGGAGGACTTGGTTAAGTTTTTTTTTTTGTTGTTGTTGCTTTATTTGGTAATATTTCGAATTAACATTAATAAAATGCAATTAGTAATAAAACGAGGGTGGAAAAATTCCCCATTTTATTTTTACACCCCTATAGATGAGTGGCGCCCCTAGCATTTGCCTATTCCGCCTATGCCACGGGCCGACCCTGCCTGCCAATATCCAGAAACTTCGCACAGCCATTGAAGAGGAGTCAACCAACAGTCCACAGGCCACAATCAACAACCTGATCAACTCTATGGACCCCCCATGTGCAGGTCCGGATTTAGAACATCTAGGGCCCTGGGGCTATAATAAACCCAAGGGCCCCCATAGTAGCTGATCTTGGTGCCACAACATTTTCTACCACAGAAATAATTAGTCTTTTTTAAAAACAAAATCTTCAAAGCAAAGTGATACAATGAGTATATACAGTTTGAATATTCAATTTTAATATTAAGTAGGCCTATATATAAATATTCCAGGGTGCAACACATTACCAGCATAAATGCATTAACTCCAGATATGAGGTCACAGCAAACAGGTTTCCAGAAACAGTAACAACTTTTGAGCCTGCAACTGCCTTAACGAGTTTTAACCTGTGAGGTCCTAAATGTGAGTGGGTTAAGATAATTTTGATTTCTCTGATCTACATATGTGCATTTTAAGATGTTTGAAGGCTAAAAAAAATAGCTTTCAAAACCATGTTAGTGGGCAGTAGATTATCTGTCATACCTGCTCTCTCCTCATTTCATCACTCTATCATTTCTATCACTCATCATTTCCATCACTCTTTCACTCTTTCTTTTTCTCTGTCTCCTTCTCTTGCCCTGTCTTTTCCCCTCCTAAAGCTGAGCTCTGGTTGATAGTCTTTTCATTGATTAACATTTCTATCGCAAAACAGCTGTCAAATATGAAATGTTTAGTTACTTACATCTCGCGACTCGCGCATAAACTTCTATGTACATAAAGCCCGCCTACTTTAATTTGATTGGTCATCTCAAATATTTTTACATTGACGAGCGGTGAGTCGGTGACAGACCGCAGGCAGGGCAGCTCAGATGAGAAGATATCCTTACAGTAGTGTTAATACTCTATTAGTCAATTATTTCACAACATTTATTATGTAAGTTACACCTCTGAAAAATACCTGGAGACCTCATAGCTGGCTACGGCCATCGTGTAGGCAGCCTATAGTTTACCTCAACACTTAGCTATTCAGTCTGGTTCAGCTAGTTTTGCCCCAGAGCCTTTACTGTACACATGATGTTGCGCTTGTATCAAATTCAAATGGATAAAGCGACTGCCTGGCGCTCATTATCACTTCAATAGAGCGGCGAAAGCTCCGAACGAGTTCGTCAGCGCTGTGTGTGAGTTGATACAGCTGCAACTGCTGGATGCGTGTGCAGTTTAATCAGGTAGCGCCGTTTCTTCACCTAGCTTTTGATGTTCCCACTCACAGCACTCCAGTAGCCTAAATAACAGAGCTTAATATGTGGGGGTGTGGTGGGGTTTGACTAGCGGCTCACCAGGAAAAGTTTAGGTGCTCCCAATTGACTGGCAATCATTTCCTCGGCCAATCACCGTGCTCGGGCCCTGGGGCTTCAGCCCCACCTAGCCCTTGTGTTAATCCGGCCCTGCCCATGTGCAATAATGATGCTGTCTAATCAGTAGGGCTGTGGCGAGACGCTTCTGTCACGATAGGAGATACGAGATTGGGTTCACAAGAACGAGACAAGGCGCGATTTTTACATAGTATTTTTAAGAAATCCTCAATTATGAAATGCATGGCTAGAAAAATTGTTTGCAGGTGCATTTGAAATGTTTTAACTCATCTTGTAATGAATGTCAGTTCTACTTTCTGAGTATGAATTATCATATGCAGTAAAAGTCAACAATACTTAAGCACTGTAAAGGTTTTGCCAAAAACTCAACAGACTGGCTTCTCTCCAGTATGATTGTCTCTTCTGACCTTAGAACACACGAGCTTCTTTTGACCTCCTAACTGAACTCCTTCCCACAAACTGATCATAGATATTAAGTGCAAACAATAACCATAATACCATTATCAAAGTACTCAATATTCAAAGTGCAAATAGAGACCACACTTTTCTTCAAGCATGATAGAGCTAAGAGATGGTTACAACGAGATCGCTTATATATTGAGAGATAGTCGCTTGCCTCAGGGAGCCGCTTTCAAACAGCAGTAACGTATTGAAATCGCGTTTGAATGCGCGCTTGCGTTTACTTTCACTTTGAATTTCGCGATCATGTGTACTCTGGGAATAGTACTGGTGGTGAATGCGCATTTTCAAATATAAGTCTGATGCTTCTGCTGCGCAACAAATCCTCCGCCACGGAGTCCATTAACATGTAACACACACTCGTAACATACACTCAATGCGAGCGCTCGTCTTCTCGACACGTGTGTATGGCTCGAACCTGATGCGGATGGAATTAAAGTGACTGTTATCCACCTGAATTAAATTGGCGTAATGTAAATGTAGTGTTGGCATATTCTATCCTAACTTCACCCTCACACTCGTCATTACAATATGACACAAGACCGCTTTCTCCTGGACGAGAAATCTCGTCACAGTTTAGTCTCGCGACAGCTCATGGCACGAGATCTCATCACACCCCTACTAATCAGCATCTTGATCTTTGGCATCCTGTGAGGTGGATGGATTATCTCGGCAAAGAGGAAGTGCTCACTAATACAGAACAATATTTGAGAGAAATAGGCCTTTTGTGTACATATAAAAAGTCTCAGATCTTCAGCTTCAGGAAATGGGGGCAAAAACAAAAGTGTTGCGTTTATAATTTTGTTCAGTGTATGAACTTAAAGAGAAATAGTTGCGATGAATGCGCTGCTTTTGAGCAGTTTTCCTGTTGCATGATGTGTTTTAAAGTTTTAACTACAGCAAGGATTGCTTGTCGCATGATAATTCTGCTTTAAATTGTGTTCTAAATTGCAGAACTTTTAGATGTCCTGGAAAATATTTTCAATGCGAATAATGATCAATGACGCGTACTTACTCTATCTAAACAGATGCCACATAGATGTTATAATGACATACACAGAAGGACTTGCTCAGTGATCTGTTTGGATAGGTCCACTGCCGAAAGTGCCAACAGTGGGCAAATGAGCACCAAAACTGGACCACGGAGCAATGTAAGAGAGTGGCCTGGTCTGATTAATCACGTTTTCTTCTACATCACGTGGATGGCTGGGTCCGTGTGCATGGCTTACCTGGTACCCTTTTCTGCTGAGTTTAGCTGCAACCTTGATAAAACTCCTCCTGCCTTTAGCTTTCAAATTATACAAAAGACCTTGACTGTATCAGAAATTGCCCCCTATACCCTTAAGTAGGGCACTATTTAAAGGGACAGCCATTTGCAGTGGTGTCTAAAACCATAGTAGACATTGAGTGCACTTGTTCAATCCCACAATGCACCGCAATAACAGCTGTACAGCTGATGTACAGTCTACGGCCTGAGAATACCTATAATGCACCGTTAGAGTCGCACACTGAATTCCAGCATCTCAACCCGCAGCTGAAACGATCAACAATCAATTAGCTGGTCCAGCGTCAAACAGGTGTAAATTCCTTTTAAATGTTTTAGTTACAGTGTATACATGCAAGTTTCCATGAGAGTTCAAGAAAAATCTTTTCTTTACTACTGGAGCTGCTAGTTTGCTACATTTCAAATAATTATTAATCAGCTAGCAAAATGTATGCCTATTGCGGCAGCCCTTCCGACATACTCAGTGTCCGAATGCACTCATTTTCATTCACTCGTTCAAGTGGACTATATTAGTGGAGTAATGTAGGGAATAGTGAATGAGAGAGTGTAGGGGGTGATTTCGAACACAGTACTTGATTACCACGCACGGGTGCATTAGATTAGGGTTGGAGCTAAACAATACAGGAAATGGGGTGTCAAGAGCTAGAGTTGAGAACTTCCAGCGGGTGTATTTGGGCAAGTAGGACACAGGCCCTGTAGAGCAGGTTTGGACAACTCTGGTATAGGATCTAGCATACATGTTGGTTTTGATGCATTCCATATCTAAATGTTTTGATGTCTGTTGTATTGTGCCACTAAACTGGGGTTAACTTTTATTTATTTGTTTTTCACCTTAGACCTAACGGCAATGAAAGAAGAGACCGAAGTATTCAATGAAAATGAAGAGAAAGAACAATATGAGAATCTACATGATTGTATAGCTGCAGAAAAATCTTTAAGTTGTTCACAGACTGAAAAGACTTCCACACGAAAAAAAGTTCAAAAAAACATAAAAATCATTGAAGCAAATTCTGTAGGGAAGCCTTACACCTGCCAACAGTGTGGAAAAAGTTTCAATCACAAAGGAAGCATTACCAGGCACATGAGAATTCACACTGGAGAGAAGCCTTACACCTGTCCTCAGTGTGGAAAGAGTTTCAATCAACATGGAGTCCTTAAAGGCCACATGAGAGTTCACACAAGGGAGACCCCTTACACCTGCCAGCAGTGTGGAAAAAATTTCACTTATAAAATAAGTCTTGATAGGCACATAAGAATTCACACCGGAGAAAAGCCTTACACGTGCCAACAGTGTGGAAAGCGTTTCAGTCAACATGGAAACCTTACAGTCCACATGAGAGTTCACACTGGAGGGAGTCTCTTCAACTGCCAACAGTGTGGAATAAGTTTCAACAGAAAAGTACATCTTAATTATCACATGAGAGTTCACACTGGAGAGAAGCCTTACACATGCCCTCAGTGTGGAAAAAGTTTCAGTCAACATGGAATACTTAAAGTCCACATGAGAGTACACACAAGGGAGACCACTTACACCTGCCAGCAATGTGGAAAAAGTTTCAACAGAAAAGTACAACTTAATTACCACATGAGAATTCACAGTAGGGAGAAGACTTACACATGCCCTCAGTGTGGAACAAGTTTCACTTGTAAAGGAAGCCTTAAAGTCCACATGAGAGTTCACACAAGGGAGACCCCTTACACCTGCCAGCAGTGTGGAAAAAGTTTCAACAGAAAAGTACAACTTAATTACCACATGAGAGTTCACACAGGGGAGACCCCTTACACCTGCCAGCAGTGTGGAAAAAGTTTCACTCATAAAGTAAGTCTTGATAGGCACATAAGAACTCACACTGGAGAAAAGCCTTACATGTGCCAACAGTGTGGAAAGAGTTTCAGTCAACATGGAAACCTTACAGTCCACATGAGAGTTCACACTGGAGGGAGTCTCTTCAACTGCCAACAGTGTGGAATAAGTTTCAACAGAAAAGTACATCTTAATTATCACATGAGAGTTCACACTGGAGAGAAGCCTTACACATGCCCTCAGTGTGGAAAGAGTTTCAGTCAACATGGAATACTTAAAGTCCACATGAGAGTACACACAAGGGAGACCACTTACACCTGCCAGCAGTGTGGAAAAAGTTTCAACAGAAAAGTACAACTTAATTACCACATGAGAATTCACAGTAGGGAGAAGACTTACACATGCCCTCAGTGTGGAACAAGTTTCACTTGTAAAGGAAGCCTTAAAGTCCACATGAGAGTTCACACAGGGGAGACCCCTTACACCTGCCAGCAGTGTGGAAAAAGTTTCACTCATAAAGTAAGTCTTGATAGGCACATGAAAGTTCACACTGGAGAGAAGCCTTACACATGCCCTCAGTGTGGAAAGAGTTTCAGTCAACATGGAAACCTTACAGTCCACATGAGAACTCACTCTGGGGAGAAGCCTTACACCTGCCAACAATGTGGACAAAGTTTCAATTGTAAAGGAAGCCTTAAAGTCCACATGAGATTACACACAGGGGAGACCCCTTACACCTGCCAGCAGTGTGGAAAAACTTTCACTCATAAAGTAAGTCTTGATAGGCACATAAGAACTCACACTAGAGAAAAGCCTTACACGTGCCAACAGTGTGGAAAGAGTTTCAGTCAACATGGAAACCTTACAGTCCACATGAGGGTTCACACTGGAGGGAGACTCTTAACCTGCCAACAGTCTGGACAGAGTTTCAACAGAAAAGTACATCTTAATTACCACATGAGAACTCACACTGGAGAGAAGCCTTACACCTGTCAACAGTGTGGAACAAGTTTCACTTGTAAAGGAAGCCTTAAAATCCACATGAGAATTCACACTGGAGAGAAGCCTTACACCTGTCCTCAGTGTGGAAAGAGTTTCAATCAACATGGAGTCCTTAAAGGCCACATGAGAGTTCACACAGGGGAGACCCCTTACACCTGCCAGCAGTGTGGAAAAAGTTTCACTCATAAAGTAAGTCTTGATAGGCACATGAGAGTTCACACTGGAGAGAAGCCTTACACATGCCCTCAGTGTGGAAAGAGTTTCAGTCAACATGGAAACCTTACAGTCCACATGAGAACTCACTCTGGGGAGAAGCCTTACACCTGCCAACAATGTGGACAAAGTTTCAATTGTAAAGGAAGCCTTAAAGTCCACATGAGATTACACACAGGGGAGACCCCTTACACCTGCCAGCAGTGTGGAAAAACTTTCACTCATAAAGTAAGTCTTGATAGGCACATAAGAACTCACACTTGAGAAAAGCCTTACACGTGCCAACAGTGTGGAAAGCGTTTCAGTCAACATGGAAACCTTACAGTCCACATGAGAACTCACTCTGGGGAGAAGCCTTACACCTGCCAACAATGTGGACAAAGTTTCAATTGTAAAGGAAGCCGTAACGAGCACATGAAAATTCACACCAGATAAAAGCCTTAAGGCCTGTACACACCGGGACGAATATCACGCAAACTTATTGCCAGCGTTTTGCGGCATGTCTTGAGTGTTCACACCCAAGCGATTTTCACTGGCGATGTGCTGAGTGAATGTGCAAATTCACTCCCTGACAATAGCTGGCGCTTATTGAAAAACAGAAATTGCCCGGTACACAAGGTGGCGCTGTGCTCGCTTGTCACACGGAAGAAGAAGAAGAACGAGAGTTGTGACCATAAATATCTATAATAAAGGCTAGATGTCTTACGGTGGAGGGGAGTCTCTAATGTCATCACCAGCGGCCATCTTGTCACAGGCAGGGCTCTGTGGTACCTGATGTAAGGCAAATGATCTGCATGAACACAAATACTCTTATCTCACTGAAATCTTGACGGATTTACAAATGGTTTGGTCTCTTACAAACGTTATTAATGAGGCTATAATTATGGATGCTTGAACAAATGATGAATAATTTTTCATAAGTATGCAGTGTAGAGGTGTCGCAATATACCGGTATTGACGATAACCGTGATATTCAAAGCACGAAATATCGACATCGTGTTAATTTAGGGTGTGGCAATATACCGGTATTGGCGATAACCACAATATTGAAAATGAACAGGACTGGTATGATAACATGACGCGTAAATACTCCGGTGTCCCGAGTCTGACTGTAGCCGTGTTTTTTCCTCCCTCTCTATTACACACTGTTGCAGCCATAAAAATAGTTCAGCTTTGTTTGTAATGTCAAATTTGTTATATTTCGTTTCGTTTCTTTATTAAGTTAATTTAGAAAAAATGTTTGGGGCAATTTTCGTTAGTTAAATTAAAGTTTTAGTTTTTTTCCTAATGACCAAGCGGCCGACAGTGAGTTAACCGCATGTTTGATCAATTTATCCTCTCAAATCAACACTTGACTTGTCTTGCCTATAATAAAATCCATATATATAAAACACAGCATATCACAATGTAAGTTTATATGTTTACTATCACCACCACAGTAAAAACGCATTTTTGACAAGCTGAGGCAGGCTCGCTCGCACGCAACGGCACCTGCAAACGAAACGGGCTACACAATCTAAACTATAAAAATAAAAACATGCATTGTCTTACCTTATACCTCTCCGCAAAATGAATATAAATCCAATCTTCAATTTCCACTCTATAGGCTATGCAAATTCAGTTCACGACAACGAAAGCAACAGATATGAGTTGAATTTTATTTATCGGCTCATTTCAAGTTCAAAGGCCGTAATAGGAAAACGAGCGACCTACGCACTGGTAAGAGCATTTAGTCTCATTCGTTTTAATGGAGATTATTGTGTTTTTGAGCATCTGATTCTGAGCCTTTGGCTACTTTCAGTTTCACTGGCGGCCGTTTGCGTCTTTTCTTGCATCTTCTTGTAGTGCCCCCTCAGCACTCGCGCAGCGCGTGGTGGGAGCGGTGGATCATCTGAGTGATCGGATTTAAATCCGCCTCGAAAGAATTTCGGAAGACATTTAATCCTGATCTCTTCACAATATGATAGATATATGATCAGAGAAAACGAATGAAGTGAGCAGGTGTAAAAAGGCCATAGCATAACTCTTGCAGCTGTGCTGAAGGAACGCGGCGGTCAGAGTAACCAGTCAGAGCCAGTCGACGGTCGCGGTCTCATAGTTTATTTTAATTAATGAAAAACGGCTATTCTTGTATTTGTATTTGTAATCTAGTCATGGCCAATAACATTTATGTTAATATTTATTCATCATCATACTGTTGAACTTGACAGTATTTTCTCTCTTGTTATTTCATAAGGAGCTTCAAAGACAATTTATCAGTAACATAGTATTACCCTGTGTTTATCATTATCCAATTATGTTTGTTGGGTAAAAAATAAAACTAAATAAACAAAGTAAAAATTAATTGGTAACACTTTACAATAAGGTTCCTTAATTAACATTAGTTACATTAGTTAACATGACTTAATAATGAACTGCACTTATTCATCTTTGTTAATGTTAATTTCAACATTTACTAATGCATTATTAAAATCTTGCTAAAATGCACTGCGAACTAACATGAACAAACCATGAACAGCTCTATATTAACTAACATTTACAAAGAAGATTAACTAATGCTGAACAGCTGTTGTTCATGGTTAGTTCGTTAACTAATGCATTAACTAATGTCAACTAATACAACCTTATTGTAAAGTGTTACCAATTCATTTGATAACTTTCTCCCCCAAGGTTCTATAGATATCGCGATACATCGATATCGTGAATTTTTTTGGCCACAATAACCGTGGTGTGAAAAATCTGATATCGTGACAGCCCTAATGCAGTGTCATAACTACATCTCTGATGTTTATAACAAACCAAACAGTTTGAAAATCGGTAGAAAATTGAGCAAGTTATGATTATTTAAAAGGTGCAAGCACCCATGAAAACAATGTTACGAGTGAGTGAGCTGCCTGTGACAAGATGGATGTTGGTACAAACAGCTGGGAGCGTGATCTCTACGTTCCTGGGCCCTCATTTATCAATGGTGCGTACGGACAGATTTGTGCGTAGTGAGTGCGTAAGAACAATTTCACGCAAAGTGTGGGATTCACCAAGTTGTACTTATACGTAGAAATGTGTGTAAATATAAGCACACCTCTGAGCATGCTTACGCAAATAATCTAGTGGTAGAATAGCGACACTACACATAAAAAGCATTTAAGAGTGTCACAGTAAGCATTAAGCAATCCACATATGTCCTGTGTTTCCTTTAAAACACTCAATTTATAATTTGTCTAGTTTTAAACACGATGCTTAATTGGTGTCAAACCCTATAAAAGACAGATGTGAAATATATTTGTCTCAGTGCAATGGCTTTTCTTGCGTTATTGGAAGACTTGGCAAACAATGCGCTCCGCAGAGAGCGCGTTTTCCAAGATCGCGCTGATCTGCTTGGCGAGAGCACAGAGTGGCTTCTAAGTAGGTACCGCTTTCCCAAAAATGTACTGCTGGATTTGTGTCGTGATTTAGGACCAGTGTTGGAGAGAGAAACAAATCCCACGAAAGCCATTCCCGTGCACATCCAACTCCTGTCCACCCAGTGGATTTTTAGCTACTGGCACATTTCAGCGTGAGGTTGGAGACATATGTGGTATATCCCAGCCATCAGTGAGTAGGATCATGCCGGCAGTGTTGGATGCAATTATTTCCTTGGCCCCAACCTACATCCAGTTCCCTTATCGAAATCCTCAACAAGCCGCAATAAAACGGGACTTTCATGCCATTGCTAGATTCCCAAACATAATTGGAGCTATAGACTGCACCCATAAAAGCACCATCAACCAACGAATTTAATTATGTAAATAGAAAAGGGTTTCATTCTGTTAACGTGCAAATAATTTGTGATGCAAATTTGTTGTTATTAAACGTCGTTGCGCGGTGGCCTGGAGGAACACACTCGTTCTGCAGAATAGCTCTGTGGGTGTGCGTCTCCAAGAAGGCGCTGTTGAGGATGGCTGGCTCATTGGTGAATTTAAGGCTACAACATGTTTAAAATGCTATTGTAGGGCTATGTACAATTACTTAAACTATTTCATCATTAGGTGATCAAGGTTACCCGCTAAAGCCATAGCTAATGACCCCCCTAACCAACCCGAGGACCGAGCAGGAACAGGCGTACAACCGTGCCCATGCGCGCTCAAGGAGCACAGTTGAGCGCGCAATAGGCCTGCTGAAAGGACGATGGCTGTGTCTGTCAAGCACGGGAGGGACACTGCAGTATCAGCCAGAAAAAGCATGAAAAATCATCATGGCTTGCAGTGTGCTACACAACTTGGCCATCAGACAGGGCATCCCTCTGCAGGAATCCCCAAGACCAGACGGCCCTATGCTCGATGCAGTGCCCCTGCCACCTCCTAATGCCGCTGGCATTCAGACAAGACAGAGGATCATACAGACATTTTAGGCAAGTCTGGCCATTGGTCGAGTGCAGAAACATTACAGCGATTTCATTTTGTGTTTTGCAGCTTCGTGGAAACAAATAACTGAAATTACATTAGTCAGCGGTTTATGGTTTATTAGCAATTGTATTTGCGCAAGAGGCAATCTGTTTCAGAGACTCGTTGATTTGAATCAATACATTCGTTATGTTGCTCAGTTGATCCTTTAGGTCATTAATGGATTTTGTTGTGTCCTCTTGATTTTGTAGCACCGCCTCACTCAGCACTCTTGGCGCACGGCGCATGGAAGGGGCAATGGATGGGCCCGGCTCCTCAAGCTCCTCAGGCACAACGGGTGTCGCTATTAAGGAAACACATGTTCACATTAATTTAATTGAGTTTATCCTATGAATGATTTCATTAAAAGTTTACAAATTGAAATTAAATGTATGCAAACACTATCCTATTCCAGTTGGTTTATTTTACCTTCACTTTGGGTGTTAGATGGCCCGGTTTTTTCTGTCGCAAGAGCATCAGTGTCACCGTCCTTAATAATCCCGGACGGAGCCGTGTCTCCGATGATGCAGGCTATGCGGTTGTCCAATGGGGAAAGTTCCGTTGTTGTCTGTCCTCCTCCAGTTGCGGACATTTCTCGTCTGTGTGCTGTGACACATTTTTTAGCCAATATTTTAATATCAAACCAATTTTTTATTTATTTCTGGGACAGTTCTCTCCTCAGACCCAACGGAATTAACTGCATTGGTGACATTCTCCCATGCAGCATTTTTTCTTTTATTTGTAATTCCTCCTGCAGTGAATGCACTAAACAATATCTGTTGGTTGGATTCAACTTCATTTACAAGTATCTCTAATTCTGTGTTTGTGAAGTTCCTCTTCTTTGCTCTCTTTGCCTAGCCTGACGTCGTCATACTCAATTCTAGTCAGAATATGAGTCTGATACTGCTCCGTTGGGCTGTGATTATGGGGCGTGTTTCAACCGAACCAGGAAAGATCTTAATTGGATAGACCTACAACCAATCAGAGCAACGGAGCGACGCACAACGTTAGTTGTCAAATGTCAACAGAACTCAACTGCACTGTGTTGCCATGTCCGCGGGTTGAAGCGACCCCAATTATGTGATATACAAACCCAGGAATGCGATTTTTAGCTGCCAGCCCTGCCAAAATAACACATATTTTACCCCCCAAATGCCTTTTTTTTTCCCGGAGAACCCCCCCTGGAAAGCTATTGGGCTTGTTTTTGGCTAGTTTTGAGGAACGTTAGCAATTGGGCGGGTTTTGTTGTAAAAACTTGGCAACCCTGTCTGCACGCACACTGGAATAAGTAGCCTAACGTTAGAAGAACAAGATTAGTGTAAACGATCTTTGCCGGTGTTGTAAAAAAATAATTTAAGGATACACAGAGTACTTACCAACACGATCATCATTTCTGAGAGAAATAGTAAAGGTGAATGCATATACGAACAAGTTCTCCGTTTAGGATTAGAACAAACTCAACCCAAGCGCCTTTGATGACGTGGATGATTACGTTACTGTTTATCATCTGTCCATCATCGTCTAAAGCCCGCCCTGACAATTTCATTGGTCCGAACAGTTTCTGTTCGGGCATAATTACTTCTCTACCGATCAATTCCAGACCGAACTGCCCGAGTAAAAATGTTGTGGGCGGGGCTAAATTCGGCTGGCATCCAGGCTACTCTTTGCCATTATTGCAGTGAGGGAAAAAAAACAATCACGTAATTTTTAAAGGGAAGTGTTGTCACCATATATGGTTAATTGGAGGCGTTTCC
>JARQWZ010008227.1:25000-28872 GCA_033150135.1 Gobio occitaniae
AACTGATGTTGATGTTGACATGTTGTGTCATGCCTGAAGCGCCACCCTCCACCTGTCTACCAATCACGAAGTCAGTAGTGTTTCTGCATTCGGGTTGCCAGCTCTGCTCTAGTTTACCACAGCTGCAGCTACAAACTTTTTGGATAAACAATGTCTAACTTTACGAAACCTAAACGGCCTCGTTATGAATCAGAAAAACGTTGTGACAGTGTCCCGAGATAAAACAAGGATTTGTATAAGAGATGCCTTGAAAGATGGAGACGGCTGAAAACGGAGAATAATTTGAAGACTGATGCCAACGTTGCTAATTTTCTCCTGGACAGGTAAGGTTCATCTATGTTTGGCTAACTTGTACTTAATGTAAATGGACATTTCAAATATTCATGACAGTCGAACAAAGTTATGCATGTTCGTGCCCAAAGTAACGTTAGGTTAGCGCAGATGGAGGAGGTGGGTCATTGAATTGAAAAGGTAACGTTAAGGAATTGTTTGGTAAATAAAAACGGCGAGCTCGTCATTGCTAACATTAGTAATGCATTATCAGAGCCCTTTTCTCTGTCATTATGCTGGGACGCTGAGGAAAACAACATTAGCACGCCTATATATGGCAATGTGAAAACATATTTGAGACAGTATAGCCTAACGTTACCTCAGTAAAAATTATTCCTCATTCGTTCTTCGCATATATAGTGGACAAAAACATGCTGCAAGTGGACCTGTATGACCATTGCTAATGTTATTTAGCTTTGCTGTAATTTTACTATAGTATTTTTTTCATGTGGGAATGTACTGTCACATACAAGCGTTCATATTACGATTATATTTGTCTAATCGCCATTAGTAAATTTTTGCGATTCATAATTGACGTTACTTCACAAAACATCGCTCTTGAAGCATAAACATAATTAACAGAAGAAAAAAAAAACTTACTGTGTACGACACGTCACTTGCCATTGAAAGCTCCGTGTAGCAGCCTACGTTCCTGCTGGGGTCCTGCAGCCTAGCTGGCAACCTCGAGTCAGGGGAGGGGGAGAGGGGATACACCGGTCTACAGTAATTTGAAAGTGATTGCAGTACCAGTTTTGGCCACAGTCCTACATACAGCTCCTTTAAAGCTGCTGTCCGTAGTTTTTCCTCATTGCCTCATTGCATCTCTGTTCGAAATCTGCAATTGCAGTTATTCGCAGGCATTAACAACTTTACGTGAATTGTGCCTCGGCATGGCACAGCGCGGAGGAATCCAATGTTTTGAGGAGAATGTGCAGCAAAGTAGCAATAGTGCCCCTATTTAAGGGTATAGGGGGCGATTTCGGACACAGCCTCAGTCTCTGGCGAGTGATGAGAGACCCGGAGCTTTCGACACTCTCCGAGTCAATTGAACCGATTGATTCACAACAAATGATTCAGTGATTCGAAGTGCCCCATTTCTATTTCAATTTTTACAAATCATTCAATAACTAAACTGACTAATATATTAAGGTAGAGCCTAGAAATCTAGAGGCACCCTAGCGGCAGAAAATTGATTTTGCCGCGAGTGTAGTCTAGCAACTCTCGGTAGACCTGAGAGCTGGAAAAACCAAACTCTGGTCAGGCCAATCACAGCGTGTGTAGAGTCGGTGGGCGGGCTTAACATAATGACAGCACGTCACGGCAGAGTTGCGGAGGTTCTGCGTGCTACTCGTAAACACAGAATCTGGCGAACAGCGGTCTTTTGAATCGGCTTTGGCCGCGACTCTAGGAGACTTGGAGTTAAAGCTTTTTATTTTGAGAAAAGAACAAAGAACGGCACTGAAGTCATTTCTTAAGAAAAGAAGATATGTTCGAAGTTTTGCCGACTGGATACGGCGAAAGTCTATCAACTAAAGTTAGCTCGGCTTCACCTTCTTCTTTGCTGTGGTTGGTTGTGGCGGTCATGGCGCTATCCAATTGCATGCAGAGGGAATTTGAAAGACAACCGTTTATCCCACCCCTCTGATTGAGCCCTGCCAATGGTGAGTTTCAAGATGTTGGGTCTGGCTTGTCAGGCTAATATTAAGGGTCATAAGGGTAATATAATTGCATTATTATATTAATCTGTACTGTTAGTTTTGAGTGTTTTTATCTAATCAGTTAATTTAGGTCCATTAACTCTTGATCTGGCTGATGATGAATAGAGATGAATTCATGACAATACAATATTCTATAACAGAAATGTGACACTCATTTAAGACATGGTTCAGTAAATCTCAAAAGCTGACCAAATAATATTCATATAAGACTGCCGTTTACCCGAATACTCGCCAGGACATGCATTTTACAGATTTGTACCATTCAAACCCAATAATCCACGAAACTGACGTCGCAATCTGTCTGAGTGAAAGGTGTGTGCGCGCTTCAGGTCGGAGTCCGGCAGCGCGCGCGAGCACGTCCCGGCCGCGCCACACTTTTTGTTGCTTTCTTTTTCCTGAGCTGTGCGTATATATTTGACTGTTCTGCTTCCATTGTTTTGTTCTCACTCCAGCTCTCACACATCGACGCAAATTAAGAAATCCTGCTCTTATTAGAGTGCTGTCAAAGTGCCGATACTAATGCAATTTCATATCGTACCCAACTTATCCAGTCGACTAAAAATATTGACGTTGACTTATTAGCAGCGTCGACGCAGTCGATTGTATCGACCAATCTCGCCAGACCCTACACGGTACCACGCTTGAAAAGAAGCGTCTGCATGCCTAGTGCTTGATTTTATACACATGTGGCCATGGAAGTGATTGAACACCTGAATTCAATGATTTGGATGGGTGTCCCAGTACTATATATATGTATATAGGCCTCCCGAAACTACTAGTGTCACGGAGCAGGAGTTTTAAGGATATGTGGTGTTGTCAAAGATGCGGTGTGCAGTAGGCGGTAAATTTGGTAAATAAATATAAACAACATTTATACATCACACAACGATTTACAGCACAAAAGAGGTTGGCTTTGCTTGAGTTGTTTCTCCGGATTTTGCTGCTTTTAAGAAAGAAAAAAAACAATTTTTGCCTGTTTAGGTTTGTCACCTTTCTTCATTCCTCTTTTTTTTTAGAGGTTAAAATTTTTACTTGCCCTGCCAAAATTTGCACTGGCTCCACCACAAAAAAATTGATAAATAAAAGAAAATAGGCATAGTATTGTTTTTGTTGTTATTGAGCCATGTAACCTTTATAAATAAGGTTATGACTCTAAGCCAATGGCGATATTTTCCGGCTTTCCATGTTTTCACTGTTATATGGTAGGGGGCGCCTGTTGCGCATCTCCTGGACGAGTACAGAATCTTCTGATCAAAACACAGGCAAAGACGCAGCAAGGTGCATATGTAAGCCCCCTCAAAACAAAGTGTGGCAGGGGGGATATTTATAGCTGGCTAGACCCAGACAAATAGCAGACTACGCCACGATGGGACTCACACCCAAAGATTTAATTGTTTTTTCGCTAACCAGACACTCAGGTTCGTGCAAGGATCAGCCAGAGACAGTGGTCAAGTACAAAAATAATATTTTTAATTTCTCTTTTTACTTTTTATAAAAATGTACAACCCATGGAGCCATACACACCAGAGTCACTCCAAACATTCAAGGTTTCACAACAAACATAGTGCGAATTTCACAGAGACTAAAATGTAAGACACCAAATCAAATAAACACACAATATACTCTAATCACAATATACACACACACACGAGGTGAAGCTAGGGCTGAAACTTACCAGTGGGAGACTAGTGGCCCGAGCAATGGACATCCCTAACAACACCCCACTCACACGTGATAAATTTCGCACACACACCACAAGGGAAATGATCACATTTGGTGAACGCACCGCCACTGCACACACCAAGGGACCCACCACCACAAGGG
>JARQWZ010008228.1:0-28867 GCA_033150135.1 Gobio occitaniae
TTCCTGGGCGCTGGCTTGTGGCGCCTCGCTGACAGATATTTGTAAAGCTGCGGGCTGGGCGACACCTAACACGTTCGCTAGATTTTATAGCCTCTGTGTAGAGCCGGTATCTTCCTGTATGCTCACTTCCCATAGTCAGTAACACCGAAGTGCCTGTTGCAGTGTTGGCTTGCTGCACCATTCCCTGCCCAATGGTAGACGGATACGTGCGCTTATCTGCTCCAGTCGAGTTCCCCGGAACGGCGAACCCTGTTGAGTCCTCCGCAACCCACGGCAGTCGGACGTGGCGGAGCATTCGACGCCAGGTCTACACTCGTATGCATTGGTGGAACTTGTGTTAGGCTGGGTTCCATATGTAGTGACCCCCACGGCGGTCCCATATGTGTATTCTTCCATGGTACGGCTCCCTACGGCGAGCCTGTGTCTTTCCCTCGGCAGTGTGTCCTCTGCCGTTCCAGGTACGTGTTGTCCCCCTCCACTAATTGGCCGGGGCCACCCCTGGGACTTCCGTATGTTGTGCTGCCCATGCCCAGCCCATACGTGTATCCTCCACATGGTAACTCCCTCTGGGCATGATGTGGCTTCCACAGCTGCCTTCACGGGCACACTTTCCCAGCGTTATCCAATACAGTCAGCTGAGTGGGTCTCGCGGAACAGCAGCTTTGACTCTACCTGCATGAATTTCCCCGCCCGCATCAGATCGGGGTCTGAGGGGCTCATCGCTGGGCGCTGGAAGTGGTAGTAACTATGGCGTTTTCCAAAGGGATCCCAATTCGTCGGTACGTCCAACGCATGTCGAACGTGACCGACTGAAAGGGAACGTCTCGGTTACGTATGGTAACCCTCATTTCCTGAAGGAGGGAATGGAGACGTACGTCCCGTCGCCACAGTTGCTGTACCATCACTGCAGTTCGAGCCACTAATTTTGGCTCCTTAGTGAAAAACAGCGTGCATTCGCTCTCGCTTCCTGTTTATACCCTCAGTGCGGGGCGGGGCGCGGGGATGCAAATCTCGCACGCCAATTGTTCATTGGCCGGTTCAATATAGCTCGAAGCTGATAGGGGCTCCCAGAAGTGATCCCAATTCGTCGGTACGTCCGACGTACTTCTCCGTTCCCTCCTTCAGGGAACGAGGGTTACCATACGTAACCGAGACGTTGGGTAGAGTGTGTGTTTTTATGGTATTGTTTGGTATTGTATGGATACACTACAGTGAACGTCTATAAGCGGCTCTTCGATGATGGTGGGGTTAGGGGGGCCCGTACAATATATTTGGCATATGGGCCCGCAGTGTTGGGGAAGCTACCCTTCTGAAAAAGTAGTTAGATACACTACAAGTTACTACCAAAATGTAGCTAGCTATATTGAAACTACTTTGAATGTAAATATATATATTTTTTTTACAATTAAATTGCATATTTACAAATAACTGAATAATGTTTTAAGTTAAATGTTTGGGGTTTAAAACAACACAATGCAATACAATTATGATAAGAGTAAAGCTTTATTTATTAAACTATCCAAATATACAATACTCAAATGTAGTCTATATCTCAAACTGACTGTCAAAGTTCAAAATCACTACATCAATTATGCAAGAACCAAATATAAGCAACTTGGATACACAGGAGTATACAAAAATACAGGTAAACTCACAGCAAGTGCAGTGATGCATCATACGGGGTGTGTGTGCGTGTGTGATCAGAGACGCGAAGCATGCGTTGCTTGCTTGAACATTGTGCACTTCATTCTGAAACCCGCGCGACCTATTTAATTAGATCAGCGCCTTTGCCATGGGATAAGTGCACTAAACTATATCGCAATATTGTTTTCTGTTCAATTGACCGATGCTTTGCCAGTGCAATGAAGCAAACACCACGTTAGTGATCTTTCAGGTTCTTTCAAACTGGTGGGACAGATTAAACTCTGGCGGATATATATATATATATATATATATATATATATATATATATATATATATATATATATATATATATATATATATATATATATATATATATATATATAGCAGGATAATCAATTTAAAAAGGCTATGATTCACCTGTATGTGCTTTAAGTCTTCGACGCAGACAGCGTTTTAATCTTTTGTTTGTATAAACAAAATTCACAGCGATTCGTGTGAAGTTATCAACCCACTCCTGTACGTCCTTAATTATCAGACGATCTCTTCTCTGTGAACCGTAAAACCGCAAGATGTGCGATGAAACAATAGATGGTGGTAACGCGCGATTTTAGTAGAAAAGCTGTGCTGCTTCAATGCATTGCAGGCCTGTCAAAACACAAAACGGAATGTAGTTTTGGTCGCGCTACACCGCTACTCGCTGGAAAAAGTAGTTAGCTACTAGAAAAGCTACATTGTTTTAAAAGCAACTGAGCTACTGACAAGCTACTTAAAAATGTAGTTAAGTTAGTAGCGTCGCTACTTGTAGTTAACTACTCCCCAACACTGTGGGCCCAGGACTGACTTGCTACGCCACTGTATGAGTGTCATTATTAAAGCGCTATTATTTCACATGGAGCGGGTCGTCTCATGTGGACAGACATGTTGAGATCACATGACCAGACAAACACAAATGCTGCTTCAGTGAACCTGTGAAGATCTGACTTCCATTTGTTATTACAACACATTCAATTAGGACAAATAATTCAGTAATAGCCTTTTATAATTACTTGTGTAACATTAAACCCAAAATCTACTTCTGATTTGACAACCATTAATTTGTCACTTAATTATACTTGATAACAGTATCTAACAAAATCTGTTTTTTGCATAAAGCACAGCATGAAATGTGACTGTTCAGCTTTACAGGGATTTTTTTTCTCATCCTCAAAAGCGCTCTCTGTTTAGCTGACATGTTGTACTATAGAAGATTTTGTCATTCATTTGGGGATTATGTGTGTAATCTGGAGAAAAGCTAGCAAGGGAAGTGTGTAAACATTGAGTTCTGCACGTGGGAGAGTGAACTGCTAGTATTTAATGAAATGAGTGGAAATATTGACCTTGTCATTTGTGGTACGGTACAAATGTAGTTGCAATAAACATGTTAAGAAGCCGTACAGCTGTAGCAGCGCTGGACTATTATTCTGCTGTGCGGAACTGAGGAAAAACTGATGACGGAATAATTTGATCTTCGGCTGACCAATCAGCAGAAAGGGGCGTATAATTTCCGTCCACGTCTAGAAATCGAATATTCAAGCCGTTTATTAATTTACTACATCTGAACGAAAAATCAAGTTGATTTCTTTCATTTTGTTTAAAAAATAAAAAAGGAGCCGGTTTTTTGTTTTTTAATACACGTTTATATAAGGAAAATCAAATTGCCAAAAGATACACAAACCGACAAATTATATTCATGTTTTTGTTACAATTGGCTGTAAATGTTCAAAGAGTACTGATGCAAACTGAAATCATTTCACAAAGTTTTATATTAAACTAACAAATGCGATTAGCAGCAAACATTAAATTAATCACATTAATATTAAAGATGGAACCATGTGGCCATGAGAGGTAAAAGTTTAGTCAACATTTAATGTAATGTAAGAACATTACAACCATTTTAGGAATGGGCATTTCTGTCATTTATGGGAGAGGTTGGAGGTTGTACACACACCATGAAGATAAAAAAAACAAACGTTATAATTTCATACTGTTATTATTAACGCATCAGTGTTTTTTAAAAAGAAAAATCTAATAGGAATATGATGCCTGACATTGACTGTGATTGGATTCATTTAATCCATCATATGCTGTTAAAGAAATATAATTTCACCAACTAAGCGGAACTTTTGCTTTAAATAAATGTTCATTAAAAGCTGCCTACTTCAGTTATATGTTACCATATCATCACAAATTTGAATAACTGTGTGGCGATCGGGTGTGGAAACCCGAATCAGAGAAAATCATAGAAGCGGGTGGATGATTAGTGTGCATAGCGATGGTTCATTATTAGCATTTATATTTATTCATTTAGTAGAACTTTTTATCCAATAGAGGTCACAGAGCCGAGGCGTCGCTCATTCAGTGGCCACAGCTGGTGGGAGTGAACATTTACTTTTAGGAGTGAGTTGAGGTCAGGTGTCCAGTGGCAGTCCTGAAAGCCAGCGGCTAAACCTTACATTTAATTCTGGCTGCCAGTGGGGTGAGATCAGGATGGGTGTGAGGGGGGTTCTCTTTGGCTGATCAAAGACCACAAAACCCAAATTAGATGACTAACTAACTTTTAAAGGTCCCATATTGTCAAAACAGCATTGAAACAGATGGCCAAAAATGTAATCCCCCTCATGTCTCTGGGGCTACTGGGCGGGAGCAGCCCCGGCCGCCTACAAGCTCCTCGCACAGAGTGCAACAAAAACAGCGTCGCTTTCGTTTGTCTTAGTGTGCTCTACGATTTCACATGGACAGGCACCGCTATTATGCAGGTGTGGGTATAGGGTTCCAACAGCTTATTGACGCAATTCGAGTTCCCTTAGTGTGACCTAGGAAATAGGAAAATTTACATATTTGAATTATGTATAACAGTTGCCTGTATGTTTAAATCGATGGAGTATTTTGAGTCTCTTTCGCACTAAGAAAAAAGCGAGTTGGTCATGCCGGACCTCTAGCGGTTAATGCTTTACATTTATAAATGTTTTTATGCCTGTTGTGTTGTGCTATTAAACTGGGGTTAACATTTCTTTTTTGCCTTAGACCTGGTGCCGTTGAAAGAGGAGTGTGAAGTACTAAAGGAAATGGAAGAAAAAGATCACTATGAGAATTATCATGATAATCAGGGTGGAAAGAGTTTCAATCAACAAGGAAATCTTACAAACCACATGAGAGTTCACACCGGAGAGAAGCCTTACACCTGCCAAAAGTGTAGAAATGGTTTCAACCGAAAAGTAAGTCTTGATCGTCACATGAGAATTCACACTGGAGAGAAGCCTTACACCTGCCGACGGTGTGGAATAAGTTTTGATCAACATGAAAACCTTAAAGTCCACATGAGAGTTCACACAGGAAAGAAACCCTACACGTGCCTTCAGTGTGGAAAGAGTTTCATTCATAAAGGCCACTTTCAAGTCCACTTAACAATTCACACTGGAGAGAAGACTTTCACCTGCCAACATTGTGGAAAAGGTTTTAACATAAAAGGAAATCTTAATCAGCACATGAGTATTCACACTGGAGAGAAGCCTTACACCTGCCGATGGTGTGGAAAAGGTTTCAACAGAAAAGGAAATCTTAATGAGCACATGATAATTCACACTGGAGAGACGCCTTACACCTGCCAACAGTGTGGAAAAGGTTTCAAATTAAAACGATATCTTAATCGGCACATGAGAATTCACACTGGAGAGAAGCCTTATGTGTGCCCTCAGTGTGGAAAAGATTTCAACCGAAAAGGAAGTCTTGATTCCCACATGAGAATTCACACAGGAGAGAAGCCGTTCATTTGTGAACTCTGTGGAGAGAGTTTCAGACATAAAGTCAGCTTTAAGCACCACATGAGCATTCACTTATGAGAGAACGGTTTTATGTCATCAGTGTGGAATGAGTTTCGGACAGAAAAACCTTAAGTCTAAAGTAGGGCTGAACGATATATCGTTATCGTATCTATATCTAGATATGAACTTTCAAGATATTACTATCGAAAAAAGCAACGATATAGACGATATAGATTTCCCCTCTCCGCGCTCGCCCTACATACAACTCTGGCAGACTGGCAGTCACAACAAACATCAGTTTTACGAGTGCCCTTGAATGCACTGCTTAAGCCAGCGCGCGCGCACTACAGGAACTTGAGAGGGGGGCGGCGTTTCCATGGTGACACGTCATTGCTTGTCACGTGACACACCGCAGCAGCAACAGGGTCATTCCACGAAATTGGTGCCTTTTGTGTCCCTAAGAAATAATCAGACATAGAATTATTATAACAAAACATAAATTTGTGATTTAAAAACATAATAATACTATGTATTGTTTCCTCAATATTACATTAAATTAAAGTCAATTAAATATTATTTTAAGTAATTAAAATTGCTTCTAAGATGATAAGGGTAAGGTTTTTGCCATGTCCCTCGATATGATTGTTCTTTTTCAGCAGGACTTTTATTTTGCAAACTGAAGGCAAAATTATTCTAAAATCACATTTGCATATAGCTATAAGTATATTCTTATTGTTAAGCAGTGTTTGGGCATAAGTATACTTTTTTTTTTTTTTAACATATAAATCATTTTACCGTTGTCCCTTGATTCCATGTCATTCCTGTTACCCTCACCAAAAACCCCTTTAAAATAATTGTACATTCCAGTGACATTATTCCAGGAAGTTACATCATCTCTCATCATTATTCCAACAGTTAAAACACAAGTAATTTTCTCTCTCTCTTTTATAATGTTCTATTTTTGATGATTTATGAGGGTTGACTGAGGTGGGGACATCATGCAATGTCAAACCTGTTACCATTTTTAAAGTATAAATTAAAATTATTATTTATTTAACATAATGAAATCAATATCTACAAGTAATATCGCTTCAAAGTTTACACCATGTGCTTCTGTGGTATTGACTGTTAGCTAGCAGTTAGCAAATTAGCTTGAATTTGTCAAACCTGTTACCGTCAGCCCTGTTACTTTTCTAGTAACAGGTTGTGACATGTGGGTAACAGGGATGACATTACATGTGTCACCTAAGCCACACTGTTTATCAAAGTTTATCTGTGTAAAATGCAAACATTTTTAAATGTCATCCTGCGTGTATTATTGAGCTAATGCCTATATTATTCAGAGTGGGTGGTATATGAGGATCAGTTACATTTTTATTTAGATTTGTTGGTATTAGTATTATTGGTAATTAAAGTATTAACTGTTTAAATAGTTTTAACATTTGTGTGATTTAAATTTTATTTTATATTTGCACTTTAATGCACTTTTTCAGATGATAGTAGTATGCCATTAAGTGCAGCAGAAAAACAAAGGATATTGGAAGAATGTTTGTAACCAAGCAGATCTCGCCCTCCATTGACTACCATAGTATTTTTTTCCTACTATGGTAGTCAATGGTAGTCAACATTTTAGATATCTTTGAAATGTGATGTGCTTCACTAATACAACTATGCCAAGTAAGTGCAAAAAATATAATGCAATTTAAAAAGTTTACAATATTATGTAAACAAATTTGTGCAGTGTATGCTGAAGAATGTGTGTCCTGTCATCCCTGTTGCTCTGGTCAGTCCTGTTACCATGATGTCAATCCTGTTACCGTCATTAATTTCATAAAAAATATTAAAATTATATTTGAAATGGCCTTCCCAGTTTTTCCATTGTAAACCTATCAACATTGTATTTTGAACAAAGCCCTTCTTTTAATATCTCTCTTGTAAAAATATATATTTTTCTTAATTGGCATGTGATCATCCTCTAAAATTAGTAAATTCTTGGTCATCTGAATGACAAATATAAGATTGAAAAAATGTAACAGGGATGACAAAAATATCAAAACATGAGGTAGATAAATAGTCATAAAATAAAAAATTTCGTAGCCTGAGATGGCACAATAGAATTTATTGTCATTTTAAGCTGTCTTCATTTCATGGATATTTTTAAAACATAGATTAAACTTATTTTATATTTAAATTTTTCTAAGTTGAAAAGGCACCGATTTCGTGGAATGACCCAACAGCGCTGAATGAATGATGATCTGCTTTTGTCATTTTTTCCTTTTTTTATTCAGAATATTCACAAATTTGTTAGCTATGGCATGAAATATCTGATATTCCGATTGTCAAATACATGCAAGTGGAAGTATATTGTTGTTTAAACACCTTTATAACGATCGCGTTAGTTGAGCTGAATGCGCGATGGGCGCCGCCGTGTAATGCTGCCTTCACGTGCTCTCGGAATTATCGTAAATACGAGTTTCCTAGGTAAACATTGCACATGAACGCCCTCACATTTTGAAACTTGAATGCAATGCGCTCGTAATCACGATTTCAGAAGTCGGAATCATCAAATTTCCGATAGCACGTGAAGGCAGCATTAGTTTGTGACGCAGTTCAGAGAATCGGATCTGTTGGATTTACAACCTCTATGTTTACAACACGTGAATTCATCCACTTCTCCCGAAATACTTAAAAGTAAGTGGCTGGTGAACTGGGAATAGAATAGAGTAAACATTGAAGTTACTTACACAATGTGTATCTGATATGAATAAAATGTGTCGAATTATTATAATGGAAAGGATTAATATTAACGTTACCTCTGTCATAGACATCAGTGTGTATTTTACAAACTCTAAATGTATTGTTTTTTAGTACTTATGTGAATTTATATGTTTGAAACCTAAAATAAACAGTATGTGGTTGAAAACACTGAAAAGTTGTGATATATGACAGCTCTGAGCGCGCCTGTCTCTGGCTAAATTCAACATTTGACTTTAACAGTTGATCATGTGATGCACTTGATCATCCGCTCCAGGGCCAGCCTAGACTGATTACACCTGTGTGATCGTACGTGCGAAAGGCTTAAAAACAATACATTTTCTGACACAAATTTTTGAAATGTAGGCTTAAATCAAACACATTTTAATTCAGATTCTGGTTTTCACCGAACACGTAGTCATATCGTATTGTATCGATATCGAGATATCTGGCATGAAAATCGAGATATGAAATTTTGTCCATATCGTTCAGCCCTAGTCTACAGTATACTTGTTTTTTTTATGGGTATGCGCAGTCAAACGCGTATTGCAAGTATACTTCTTTTGACTCGTATGCGTACATAGGCATTCTGCTCAGTTTTGAGCAATCTCTCACAATGAGTTACTACCCATGTAAATATCTTTGTATTCTTTCATGCTAGAGTTGTAAAAATTATGGTACTTTCTAATCTCTTTGCACAATCTCTCGTTTGTGTAGCCCTCCATTTTAGCTTGCATGCATTCCGGTCTGTTCTGTTTATACAGTTTTATTTTGACTACCTAGTGAATTGACGCCCCTAGAGCACGGTTGCCACCTTGTGGATTAACTAATCACTGCTAAAATAAAAGCGTTACAAAAACAGTACAGTACGCGCATACTCTTCTGATGACTAAATTTGTGTCACACGCACCGTACACTGACCCTCGCATATGCATAAAAAGTGAAGTATACATTGGCCTTTAGGGTTCATGTAATAACCAGAGAGAATTAGTTCATGTGGCATCACTGGAAAGACTTGCAGAAACAAAGCCAACCTTGAGGTTCACACAAGAGTTTAGATTATAAGCCCTCAAAGCCCTGATATACTCACTGCAACGTTCTTTTCAGATTTTTGTTTCGGGGCAGATGAACATCCCAAGTGGCATTTAAAGGTCCCATGGCATGGATCTTTTATTATTATTTTATAATGTTTCCTGAGGTGTACTTGTATTGTTAGTATGATTTTTACATCACAAAATGTCATAATTTAGAAATAAAAGGCATTTTTTCTATACTGATATTAGCCCTCTGGCTTGAATGCCCTGTTTGAAGGGGCATGTCTGCTGTGAGACTTCAGTGAAAACGCCCACTGTTGTGATTGGCTGAAATCTTTGCATTTGAAATGAGTATTAGATTATAGACTTGGTCAGCATGATCCGCCATATGCCGTGGGGGAAAACAAGCCATTAGAATGAATGCACGTATACCTTATTAGACGCTTTACTCTTGTAATGATTGTGATTTATTTTTGCTTGGTGCAGTCCCGAAAAGTTGCCATGTGGCGTTCTGCACCTCTAGTAAGTTAAAAAACCCTGGTCTGAAGTTTTATACTGCCGAATATACAGACAGAGCTGCTTGTCAATCCCGAAAGCCTGTGCAATACGTCCATTACAACTAAACATTTGCACTACACGATGCTGGTATTATTGTAAAGATTAAAAAAGTGATTTCATTAATTGCAATGGCAAAAGTTTATTGAACAAAACGTTGTACTTGTCACGGGATTCAATTTATCGTTAAAGCAGTTATTCACGATGAGCGATCACATAATACGTGAAGTTATTAATATACAAAACATTCAAAAGTCTTCTTTATTTCATGATGGGAAGGGCTGGGCTCATACTTGTGCTTTTTTAGCTGATAGTCACATATGAGTCTTTTAATGAAGACGGTTGCTATAAAAAAGTAAATAAAAAAAGTTGCTTTTGTCGTAATTCTAATAATATTGTGACACTGACATTTCATAGCTCAAGACACGTTTTATGATCATTTTAAAACGTTAAATTATGTAATGCATACTTTTCATCCATTAAATTCAGGAACACTGAATGAACGACTTCATGGAAAGACTGGGTGATTTATGAAGTAGACATGTCATACCTATATGGGGGTCAGCGGAGCAGCCCGGAGTATTTTGATGAGAAAATGACACCTCTGGCCATTGATTCCGTTGGGTCGTTTATCAGAAACAGATACTGTACGGACAATCTGACCCAATATGGCTCAAGAAGCTCTTGCTCTTTTTCTATAGCTCTTGCTCTGTCGAGCGGCAAAAACGCCGGCTAAACTGGGTTAACCCCATCCATTTACATTGTGGGGGAATGGACTGTTTTCCGAGGTTTAGCGAGGTCTGCAAGCACTGCCAGAGAGCAATGGACTTGGCACTCGTGGACCAGAGAGACGGAGAGCTGGAGAAAGATTGCTAGGAAAGTTTTATTGTACTGAGTTGTTGAGAGCACTGTGAGCGTGAGTTTAATTTGTTTGTATCTGAGAGTTCTGAATAAACACGAGTCCCAGTCTCGCCGAACCTGTCTTCTTCCTCCTTATTCGACCAACTTTGTAACATGTGGAGCCCCTCTCGAATACTTTTAGTTTTTTTTTACCATCACAGGCGTCGAGATGAACGAATCATCAAAGTGTTGACTATAGCATTATTTTTAGATCTTTTTCTATCACATGAAAAGCTGCAGTGATGAGCATTGAGTACACAGGCAGTCTGTTGATCGTGTGAATGCAGTGATCTCCTCATTTCAACGTTATTTCTCTCACAAAATGCTTTCACCACAACTAACAGCAAACACGACATCGACATGAATACAGTAAGAGCTTTGTGCAGCATAACAGTCTCATTCATTATAATGGCAGTTTGGGCAAGTGTGCAGATACACTCGCGACGTGTGATTGACAGCTCCGGACATTATAAAGAGAGTGTTCTTTGATCGCTTTCTGTAGTTTAACCCCTTACCAGTCACCCCCACTTTTGGCAAAGGAGTGCAAAATGACATACCCAAAATAAAATTGTTGCTGCTAATGAGTCCTTCTGACTACACACAAATCAAAGGTATTATTTGAAAGCTGACACTTGACAGTTTACCATGAAAGACTCAAAATTACTCTAGAAATTACTAGTAGAGAGATAAATAAGCTCAAACACAATGGACAATTGAAAAAAAAAAATTATAACGGTTTATGAACAAGAAAAATACATAAGGCAGAAATATATATGGATCTGGAAACACAAGTAAACTAAAGCCACATGTCTTTTAAATGTACGTTTCAAATTTGAAGTTGATACAAGCCAAAATGACTTTTTTACAAGCATTTAGTTCTGAGTATGTCTAGGCACCTTTCCAAAAAGGCCACTTGGAGACTCCAAAGGGACACTTGGTAACCACCTTTTACCATGAGGTATAACCAGTTAGTTTGATCCTTTCAATCTATTTTCTCATTACAACATGACAAAGCTCAATTTATATACTTTCTCTGGTATATTTTTCACCCCTAAATGTTTATAAAAATGCATGTATGTGCATATTTTTTTGTAAAATAATATTTTTTTGAAAGAGCTCCAAAAGGACACCAAAGTGACACTTGGTAACGTATAAGACGTTTAACAAAGTCTTTGTTCACTTCCATTAATTTAAAGGTTTAGAATAATGACATACATTATTTAGCAAATAAAAAGTTTTATTTATGTATATATTGTATACAGCAACAAACATCTGTTCCTTAGTTATTCAACACAGTGATAACCCCCCCCCCCCCCCCCCCCCCCCCCCCAAAAAAAGGACTATTTACAAAGTACTGAGTTTGTCTCGGTCTTCCTTTCTTTCCTCCTCCCCTGGAACTTCTGGAGGCAGCGAGAGATGTTGCAGCCAGGTAGGGACGTTTTGTCGGTTGTCCAGAGGCCTCTGGTACCCAGTCATCATCTGAAGTTTCATCACTGTTGAATTACACAAAAAGGATTAGAAATAAACCCAACACAACTGTTTATCTTACACATAGAAAAAACTACAGCAATTTACTCCCATACACACTCTATTGTTGCCCTGATGGCACATTTACATCAACTTACTGATTTTCTATTCAAATTCAAAGAATCATTCACATACAGTGATCTACCTACATACCCACTCTATTGTTGCCCTGATGGCACATTTACACAAGCTTACAAATTTTCTATTCAAATTCAAAGGATCTTTCACATACAGTGATCGACCTCCATACCCACTCTGTTGTTTCCCTTATTGAAACATTTACACTACCAGCTAATGACTCAGACTGTAATCAGACAATAATCATACCCCAAAACAGTTTCTTCTCTCAAGAAACATTTCTTGCTTCACATTATTTGCTTACCACAAAGTACTGCGCTGTCTCTGTCTTCCTTTCTTTCCTCCTCCCCTGGAACTTCTGGAGGCAGCGAGAGATGTTGCAGCCAGGCAGGGACGTTTTGTCTGTTTTCCAGAGGCCTCTGGTACCCAGTCATCATCTGAAGTTTCCTCACTGTTGAATTACACAAAAAGGATTAGAAATAAACCCAACATAACAGATTATCTTGCACAGAAAATAGCACATATTATTGCATTTTTTCCTCTGACACATTTGGTCTGAACTTTGTCCTGCTTTCTACATACACAACTGTACATACATAAAGTTATATGCTCAAGTACGTTGTACAGGGTTTCTTCTAGAGGTTTACCAATACTCCCATGTCACATTTCGATAAATAGCACAATACTGAACTCACAATACAATATTATTGCGATACTCCAAGGCATATTGTAAAAAGGATAACAAAAAATATACCGAAATGCTAAATTTGTATTACATTGGGGTGGATATGAATAGGCTTGGACCTGGTGCTGATAACCAAACGCACAGGACAATGGTGACAACATAGTAAAACTATTCTGGTGATAATAGCCGAAAAGACTGAATTATTTTAGACAAATATGCTTACACTCTCACCCACTCACTGACTAGATATATTTAAAATATTGCTGGTCACTTTTTAGTGGCAACATAAGACATTTGTCATTATCAGGTCCCACAAATATTCCCCCATTGCATTATTATACATTATATTCAACATTTTATAGTAATTGAATGTAGTACTGACACTAAAACACTGTGAAATTTAACTTTTTCCTCACACTGTCATTTTTATTTTGGGTGAAATATACACAATACAGATTTTCACTATCCACGATACATTGTTACAACTTACATCACTAGCTTCTAACTCAGAACTTGAATAAAAAAGGAATTTTGCGGTACTTGAATGTACTAATAAGCCGTAATAGTGTAGAAACACAAAACTACAAAACAAAGCAACAAAAACATACTAAATGTAGACACTTACCGATCTAAAACAGGATCGAGACCTTCCAAAAACATTTCCTCTTCTTCAGAGTCGACGCTGGATACAGCACTCTCTTCTGATTATTACACATTTTCTTCATCACTGCTTCGCAAAAGTTCTTCCAATGCAGCAGCAGGAGAAAATAACTTCTGTCTTCGACGTGGATCCATTGCAGGCGAATGCTGACAGAGCGAGCGCTAGTGAGCAAGTGTAGCAAGGGAACCTCTATGCGTCACGAGGGGCGTGCGTGAGTAATTTTCCAGGATGCAAATGGTTACGCAAACAAAAATACAATGTGATACTCGCGAGATTTATGCTAATCAACACATCGGCGTATTCGTTATTGCATAGACTACATGTTAGATGACAACACAAGACTTTCCCATTGCTGTTTTTTTTTTTTTTTTACCAAACACATTTGCATGTGGATAATCATGCGTCACCAAAAGTGACTGTCATCTTTCAATCTTTCTAAAATTGCGTGGCTATTTTTCATCAGATATCTTCTGGGCGGTTCTCATTCAGTTCCAGACACTCTACTAAATACATTGATACGTTATATTTCATTGAATAATGCGCTTCATGCGTACAGTTCATCAAATAAACAGGACAGCGTCCTCGTGATTAGTAAACTTCAGGAAGTAAACAACAGAAGTTCTATAGCTTTTTTTACCAGTTTGCTTGTTTTTGGACAAATATTTACTATGGACATCGTACACTGGACTCTTCCCATGGAAAAAAGGTCGAAGTCACCATTATTCTGCCAAACATTACATTTCCAAAGCACAAAAAGCTAAGGGACCCCCCTCTCTTTGTTGTCATATCACATTGTTTAGATTCATACAGAATGACAAAAAAACGTTGCAAAGTTATCTTGATTGTATAATACTTATACAGATACGAATCTGCAGTCTCTTATCTTTCAAACAATGCACTGGTTGACCTTATTACTTGACAAAATGATATTGTAAACTAGCGATCAATGTAAACACTATCAAACGCGGGGCCGTCGGCGATCTCTGTACACAAAGGGGTTAAATGACAGTGAAACAATAGAAAAAATAATATTAAAGCAATGAAAAGGTAAACTGAAACCTCAGGATATTTCACACATTTGTTGCATGGGTCCTATCAAGAAAAATTAAACATAATTTAGGAGTAATTTAACTTCCTAAATTGGATTCATGAAACAAATGTTTCTTTTTTAGATTTAGCCAGTACAATTGTGGCATTTCCAGTCATCATCTCCAGTAATGACATTTTTGGGTATCTTCACACAGTTAGGATGATACCACTCCTTGCACAACGAACATTCAACCATTACTTCCCTGTAGTGTGCAGTCCTGCATATGCAGTACACATTCACATGTGTGTGTCCTGAATTTGCTACGCCAACTCTTGGCTCTGTTTTAAAATGTATTTTGCCTTTCCTGAAGGAAGACAGAAGTTCTGTCCTCAACCGGCCCTCGCGGAACTTGCAGTTTTCTGGCCTCAGGTTGCAGCACAATGCAAATGCAAACGCTATTGCAAACAAACCACAGTTGCTACAATTCGACTGATGTTGAACAGCAGGATAAATAACCGTAAATTGGTTTTCCATTGGCCTAAGTAACCATGACAAAATTTGTTTGTCTTTGTTGTTCAGCACTGTTGAAAGACTGTCATAAATGCAAACTTCATTGTTCCTGCAAAACAGGTTGCTAGCAGTTACCCAGTGGTTGCCCCCAGTGTGCAAAATTTGTACAAATGGGCTGCTTGGAGTACCCACAATCCCTCCATTGTGTAAAACACTAAATAAAACACTGGATTGGAAGCCATGGATTTGAGGGTAATCGCTTGCAAGCAAATATGATGCGAAATCTATCTCATCACAGCTAAGCCAATGGTGCGGATGGAGAACAGCAGTCAATTTGCTAAGTTTTGGGACCTTTTGAGGCCTTTGTAGTCTTAATGCTGTTTTTTTTTGGGAGGGGTCTGTTCCTTGCCAGCATGGTCCATAGTTCTAGATAGATAGATAGATAGATAGATAGATAGATAGATAGATAGATAGATAGATAGATAGATAGATAGATAGATAGATAGATAGATAGATAGATAGATAGATAGATAGATAGATAGATAGATAGATAGATAGATAGATAGATAGATAGATAGATAGATAGATAGATAGATAGATATTAACTATTCATGTTAACTATTCACGTTAACTAAAAGTGTTAATTCTTTCATTTTAAGTCATACCTTCTCTGACTTGGGTCTAGTTGAGCTGGTGTCTGTCGCTGTCTTTGCTCCCTCCAGTACCGCTTTGCCTCCTTTGGCTGCAGTCTAAATCATTCACATCACACAAAGGAAGATACAGCTCGCTGGAAACACTGGCAAAACTCTTTAAACAAAGACTTTCACAATGGCATTGAAGTCATACCTTATCGGACTTGGGTCTAGTTGAGCTGGTGTCTGTCGCTGTCTTTGCTCCCTCCAGTACCGTTTTGCCTCCTTTGGCTGCAGTCTAAATCATTCAGAAGTTATATTTCATACATCACATACACTAAAAATAGATTTTTGACTTTAAAAATTATTAAATTATCAGTGCATTTACATTTCAAATCTGGATTCAAAATATTATTTAAAAAACTGAATATATTTTAAATGTTATAAAGTATGCTAAAAACATTAGCCATGTTTTTATTTAAAATCGTAAGGAACAATGAAGTGTGATAATATTTTAGATGCTACTGCAATACCACTTTGGTTTTCTTGAATGGGAAACCCTTCTTTATTGGCGTGACGTAGATGCCTTTCTTGGAAGGCTTCCTTTCTCTCCAGCGTTCCACATTTATCCTGTATGTCTTAAATAAAGTAGATTCATTGGAAGGATTACTTAAGAAATAAGTACAGGTAAGTACTTATACTGAAGGTAAAGATTTCAATAAACTTACTTTTCTCTTGCGTGTAGAGTCAGAGAACTCCATTAAGAGAGCATTATGAGTCTGTTGGTAAATTTGCACAAAGTCATCAAGCCTTGTGAGACGACGTCTCTGGAATCGAATTTTTTTTAGATCCCATTGACTTTTTTCCATAATACCCTGAGTCTTGTTGTCCTCAGTGTAGTTCTACATTATTGGATAAATTAAATAGTGAGAGTTAAAGAGTACATATTTTATGCATGTAATTTTGGACAAGTTATGTATTCACTGAGTAAGACATTATCAAACATGTACCTGTGTGCCTGACTGACTGCAACGCATAAAAATCTTGGACAAATGTTTGTAGGCTGGTCCTTTTCCGTGGCGGCCAAGATCACCTATTTTAAAGTAACTAATTACTCAGATCTTAAAATGTATTATGATGAATACCCACAACATATTATTTACCGCAGTGAACACAAAGTAATGGGTCAGATATGGCATTTAATATTTTCTTCCACTACAATGAGGTAAATATATGTTGATTTAAGATGATATTTTTTTACTTTAACGTTATGGCTGTAACTAAGTAAAATATTTGCCATTGTTCAAATCCCACAACCTCACCCCAAGCAATCCTCAAAAATAAGTTGTCACTTACCCAGCATGAGACCAGACCACAAAACTGCCTGAGGTAGGAAATATTTTGCAAGGTTAGGCATGAATGTGGGTGAATGATACTCATTTGTCTCCCCCTTTTCATCAACAGGTGCATTTGCCAATATTTCCTCAAAATGTCTTTGAAATGTTGTGGGTCCCATGGTGATCTGCAAATGAACAGATACAGTCTCTATTTAAGCATACAAACATCTGGATTATTAAGTGTGTTTCCATAAAAGGATGGAAAGAGAATACTGTATCAGTACTTGATGCTACGGTACATGAAATCATGAGTGACGATTTTTGAGGCCCATATGTCATCACATAAGACCAATGCTACATTACACTTCATGCTGTGTCACTCAAATCTGTTACAGTGCCCTAACATAATTGCAGCGTCATACTACGATCATACATCATGATATAAGTATGTTATAACAACATTGAAGTGAACCAGAAACATACAGCTGTACACTGCACAAATCAGACAAACCTCAAAGTCATTTTCTGCATGGTCGCTGCTTTCATAAAAGCCAATTGTTTGCAACCTGTTCTGAAGGTTTTGGAAGTGTTTTTCCACATTGTCACCACTCTGAGGACTTGAGAACAGGACAGCCATGCTTGTGATGATGTCATCCATTTCCATCAGTGTGGCAGCACTTGTCAGGAGGCCAAAAAGATGCATGGACAGTCTGTAGTGTTTGGGGGAACTGACAATCACAATAAATTTAAGTTTAATGTATTTTAGTGTATACAGTATATATATATATATATGAGGAGCTCTTTTCCAAAACGCTATAAATCCATTTCAATAGTTTTCAGGAAAATAGTTTTTTTTACCTAGACCTACACATTTTGTGAATATTCAATTTATCCTGTTAAAATGTTTTTTTTGGCTCAGTCTGAACATGTTGAACACTGATTATTAAATCAAACAACAATATTGTTGATGATAAATTCAAAGTTAATACTTTTTTTTTTTCAAAACGCTATAAATCCATCAATTTTTTTTATTTATTTATGGTTTGTCTTTTTTTTTTTAAACAACAACAAGAGAACATGCACCATATAATCAGGGACTCATAAATTAATATAAATTATTGATGATAATGATAACAATATTCAATAAGTTATTTAGTAATACATATTCAATATAAATATAAAACATATAATAGCCTACACATAAAAATACAGTCATTTTTAGTAAAGTGTAAAGCCTATAACAAATAGGACCAACTTGTCCACTACATATGCATGAAAAAAACGAATTATTATATTCAATATTCAACAATGCATTTAATAGTGCATACAGTAAAGTGTCTAACCTGTAAAACAGTAGGACCATTGTCTGCTATACATTTTTTTAAATCACATAGTGTGTGTGAGAGTGAGCGTGAGTGAATGCGAGTGTGTGTGAGAGTGAGTGAGTGTATGCGTGTGTGTGTGTGTGTGTGTGTGTGTGTGTGTGTGTGTGTGTGTGTGTGTGTGTGTGTGAGTGAGTGAATGCGAGTGTGTGTGTATGCGCGTGTGTGTGTGTGTGTGTGTGTGCGAGCTCGTGTGAGTGAATGCGAGTGTGCGTGTGAATGCGAGTGTGTGTGTGTGTGTGTGTGTGTGTGTGTGTGTGTGTGCGAGCTCGTGTGAGTGAATGCGAGTGTTTGTATGCGTGCGAAATGCGAATGATAGCGTGCTTATGGTCCTGGACTTTCGGACGCTTGTCACTTGCGTGAAGTCCATGAGATGAAGTATGGCGTGATCCTGGTCAACCTTGTTTGGTTTTTCATAAAAATAATTGAAATGTATCCTCAGATCGTCCGGCGACAGCCTCTCGGCCTGACAGAAAACTTTGGCAGCAGCTTTGTGTTGACATCCCACTGTTGTTATCAACGCGCTACCTGAGTGACGAAACTTCTTTTTTTGTTGTTTTTTGTGATTTTCTTTGTCCAGTCGGCGTTTTCTACCCCCAGGTGTAGGTCTCACTTGCTCATCAAGGCCATCAAAAGTGTTATCAGAGTTTAAAGCACTCATTTTTATGAATGAATGAACGTAAACAAACAGCTGTTCAGAGTGCCGCCCTGTTGGATTACGTAGTACGCTCATCGAATTCTGATTCGTCAAGAGGATATATCGTGTTTTGGCTAAAAATAGGTTTGGCGTTTATCGCGCTTTGGAAAGAAACAGCATCTTGCAGTACATTTTAAACAAGGAAATATAGCGATTTGGCATGAAATGTTGATGGAGCAGTGAATAGGTTCAGTACACAGCAAAATGACATGATAAACTCATTTTTTTTAAAAATGGCGTTTATCGCGTTTTGGAAAAGAGCTCTTCATATATATATATATATATATATATATATATATATATATATATATATATATATATATATATATATATATATATATATATATATATATATATATATATATATATATATATATATACATTAAATATACTTACTGTTTCCTGCAGAACACTTTTGCATTTTTCATGATGTGACTTAGGCAGCGATGAAGAATTGGCATGTTCAAGACCTCTTTCAGCTGGCCAGTGACAATGTCAAAGTACACGCTGAGCAAACTCTCCAAAGGTAGTTTACAGAAAGTGTATGCAACAGCTTGCATCAGAACAAGGGACCCATCACACATTATCATCACAGGTCTCCTCACAGATTTCCTTCCAAACAATTTGTAATAATCTGTTTGAAATGACTCCATTAAAAATAACACTGATGCAGTGGTGTGTTGGCAGGTCACATAAGTTGCAACAGGGATAGGGGAGGATCCTTTAATAGGATGCCTCACCACCAACTCATACACATAAAAAGGTGCTGATTTCCCTCGAGCTTTTTGCACAATGCTTCCTGTGGCATCAATATACACAATATCATCCCTGCATCGTTGATGGAACAGTCTGATTGTGTTTTTGGACCACAACATGACTCCTTTGGGGTGCAAGAGCACCTTTTGAAGAACTTCATTGTCTTCATCCGTTTTTTCCTCCACCATTTTGAGAAGACTTAATATTTATATTAAATATTAATATTTTTTTCGTGTCATGTAGGCTATGTTTTTGAGGACTGCAGCTGTAGGTGCCTGGTCTCTACATCCTGAATCAAAGACTTTGGGTTGGATTTTGTCCAGACACTGCAAATGTAAGGCCCTTGGAAGCACTGATTCAAGTTGTTTTCCAAAAATGTCTCTTTTATCAGCCCGAACATATCTTCTTTTTAATTCTTCCATACTGTGACAGATCTCCTCTCCCTGAAACGTCACCCAGGCCTTGAGGGTACTCTCATCTCTCACAGTGACCTCAACACAAACTGGGCAATCTGAAAATGTGCAGTATCCCAAACATTTAAATAAAGGCCCTTTTCTTGTGGACATTTTATTTTTCACAGTGTGCCTTTTAAAAGCAATGCTGCAGTATGGATGGACAGATTGTACTCCCTTTGAGATTATATTTGTCCACTGCAGATCTTTAAACTGGTGTCCAGCCTGTCGTTTTCTCAGGTCACTCCACTCCTTGGTGTCCATTAAAAAAAAACATGGGCCTGTCGGCAGCTTTTGCCGAAAAAAAAGGCTATCAGCTGGACCTTTATTTTCAGACGATGTTTCTGATCCTTGGCTAGAATCCTGTCTTTCTGTGAGCTAAATGAAAGAATTTTTTTTTAAATTTATTAACTGTAGTTCAGTGTAAATACTTTTAGTAATGATTTTTGTTTTGTGGTTTTACTGTTATTACATGGAATTAAGTTAAGTGAGATAAAACATATTTTTATATCATTTTATGTTGTTTAAAGAACAAATTATTCTGTGTTTGTTTCTTTTAGAACTGTTTTCGTTGTCAGGACAAGTTTAAACTTCAATTGTACAGTTTGACAAAAACATAGCAAATATAATTAATGTGTTTGTATTTGCTCTAATAGCAAAATAAATAAATATCCTACAGTATTTACAGTACTTTCCAATGGAGGGAAAAAATACAAAGAGAGATTGATTATATTGGTCAGAAGAAGAAAGATGCAAAAATTATCATCAAACCCTTAAGCCCTATATTTAAAAAAACACCCTTACTGCAGCATTAATTTATTTTCTTTTTGTGGTAATTTACTGCATACTTCTGGATGGTTAAAAGGTTAAGTTTTAAATGATCACACAAATTACAACATTCGGTAACACTTTATAATAACTGCATGCTATCAATCATTAGTTAAGCATTAGTAAACAATTAATTCATCATTTATAAAGCATTAATATACATTAGTAAGCAGTTTATAAATGCAGCTACAAATGCTTTATTCTTGATTTATAAGTATATATATATATATATATATATATATATATATATATATATATATATATATATATATATATATATATATATATATATATTTATATATAATGTGATTAATAATTGTATTTTCATACTTTGTTAATGATTAATTTATCATTTCTAAATGAAGTATTGCATTATTTACAAACCAGTTATTTAGTAGTTATCAGTTGCTCATAAGATCACTTAGAAAGTGTAAGTAAATGATTATTAAACTATTTAAATGTACATTCATTAATCTTATTATTCAGACATATAGTAGTTACTTAGTGTGTTAGTAAATGCTTTATTAACATGTATTTCTACTGTAAGTCAGGGTTATTTCAGGTAGTTAAAAAGGATTTACTAGTGGTCAGTTAACTATTTGTGTGAGCTCATCTAAAGTGGGGACTAGTTATTACTTGTAAAGCATTTACAAAGATTCAAAGGCTCATTTAAATATTTTGATGTTCTGTATCACTGTGTTGTGTTTGTTTAATTTTTTGGTTTAAAAGATAAATTAGCCTTTAAATCTTTTTTTATAAATGCTTTACAAGTCATAAGTAGTCCTCACTTTAGTTGAGCTCACACACACAGTTAACTGACCACTACTAAATGCTTTATAACTACCTGAATTTACTACATTTACTTACACTTTCTAAGTGATCTTATGAATCATTGATAACTCCTGAACAACTGGTTTGAAAATAATGCAATACCTCATTTAGAAATGATACATTGATCATTAATAAAGTATGAAAATACAATTATTAAACACATGATAGATATGCTTTTAAATAAAATATAAAGCATTTATAGCTGTATTTATAAACTGCTTACTAATGTCTATTAATACTGTATAAAGGATGAATGAACTGTTTGCTAATGCTTAACTAATGATTGATAGCGTGCAGTTATTATAAAGTGTTGCCCAACATTATTATATACATATCAGGTGAATGCTACCTGCATATCAAAGTAGATTAGTTGCTTAAAAACGGCTTTACCTTGGATAAAGGAGACTCAACCTCCACAAGATCCTTGGCATCATACTCGATGTTGGAGTCAAGTGCAGTATCAGGACTTCCCAGAGGAGAACACTTAGATGTACAGTGGGAAAAAAAGGAGCAAACATTGTTGTTGGACCACACCAGTGTGCGATCAAACAATCTTAAAGGAATTGCAATGTCATATTGTGTTCTTCAGTCTCAGACATTAAAATACTGTGTTGAACAAAGGCTTTACCTTGGATAAAGGAGACTCAACCTCCACAAGATCCTTGGCCTCATACTCATTGTCGGAGTCAAGTGCAGCATCAGAACACTTAGATGTACAGTGAACATTTTTTAAAGGAATTGCAATGGCATAGAAAGATTAAAATCAATTATGCAACAATTGATTCTGTTTTGGTCCTTTCGTAAGCTTAGGTGTTACTACATATAACAACTGCAAAATAAGTAAATAAAAAAATAGAATAACTTGCAGATTTGAGCAAGGCCATGCTATACTGATAGTCATGATTGCATTGATCTGTCTATATGTCTGCCTATAATCAACCCAACATTTAAATATTTGCAAAATTGTAGTTTTTGCTAATTCAAATATTTTTAATTTCAATTATTGTTTAAAGTCAGTCCACATTATGGTTGTGTGAAACAAAGTATATTGCACAATAACGTGACCCTGTGTCTTTTCTGTTTCAAAGTAAACTTTCCAGGGCAGACCAGCACAAGCAGTAGAAACTGATGCTGATTGTGAGAGAAGAGGTTTTTGAAGCTAATTATCCATCAATGAAGGTTCTCACTATTTATTAAATTTGGTAATTGTAAAACTCTTTTGTTGCTTTTGAATTATTGGAAAGGACTGCCCACTGTAGTAAAAAGTTCAATTTCAAAATTTAAACCTAAAATTATAAAAATATACAAACCAAAAAAGAAAGAATAAGGAACAACATATGAACAATTATTTGATGTACATGGACTTAATCTACAATTTTAGGTGCATTTAACAAAGAAACAACAGAGACAGAGACTCTGCCTCCAACACATCTCTACTCTCAGACTCTGTTGCTTTTCAGAGTTATGAAAGGACTGCCCAGGGTAGAAGGCTTAGATATACAAAAACACAAAAAGCAACAAAAGTTATCAGGGCACAAAACCTGGCATGCACAGAAAACTGTTAAGTATAATTTAAATTATATAATATAATATAACATAATATAATATAACAATGCATTACAATAACAACAACCTTGGGGGACGGAGACTCTGGCTCCAACACATCTCTCTCCTCTGGACTGCCTTCAGGAGGCTCCTTATACAATGGGCAATAGTGAAAAGTTCAACCAAAGACAAACTATTTTTTTTATATTTGTAACATTTTATTTACAACAATTTTGTTGTTGTTGTTAATAAATTACTTTATAATTTATATTTTTGGTCACAATATTACCTTCAAGTTTGCCAAAAAAATATTCCTTAGTCGTATTCTGTTCGATAATGAATTTGGAACCTGCAAAGACATGCAAATTGTCCCCCAGGTGCCATCAGAATGATATGCACTTTCATCCGTAGCACGGCCGTGTGTAACGTTCTGTATGTCTTGCAAAGTGAGCGTAATTTTACGACTCTGTAAATTAAACAAAACATTTTTTTTTAATAATAAAAAATTATTTATTGGCAATTCAGATGTCAAATAGCAGCTTACAGCTATCGAATAGCCTATATGAAAATGTTACGTACCTTCCCAAAATGCTTGAAACAGTATCTTCTGAAATGTACAATAATTAAATATTATTTGGGTAACACTTTAGAATACTGTATCTTACCTACTGCATAACTAATAAGGAATTATTGAAGAACTAATAGGTAATTATTCATTAACACTTAAGTCACTACTGTTAACTACTAAGGAAAGTGTGTTAACTAATTAGTATGTAATAGAATTTTATGATTGTGTTAAGTTTCAGTTAGTTAATCAATAACTAATGAATTCTGTTATAACTCCTGAAGAACTATTATTAATTATCTATTAATTAAGGTTCAAGAAAAATAACTAAGAAGTAACTACTAATGAACAGTCATACACAGTGGTTACTAGTCTGTTTTATTTTAGCAGTGCAGTGGTGGATGAAGTACACAAATCAAGTACTTGAGTAAAAGTAGATAACCCAATAAAATATTACTCCAGTAAAATTATAAAATATTGGCCTATTAATTTTCAAAATTATCTTAGTAAAAATACAAAGGTAATTACTTGAAAAATAAAAAGCACTGATCAATGTTTTTTTTTTTTTCTAGCCAGTTTTAGTCATTCTTCAGCACTTATAATAAAGATAAGTGCAGACATTTACTAGGCTATATATTGATCTGCAAATAAGCAAACTTTTTATTTAATTAGCAAAACGTATCATAATGTATGATAACTTATCTATTTTACAAAGGTTTAGATAATACCGTTAATAGAGTGTTTTTTTACAGTAAGTTTGATTTGAGAGATTGATTTGAGAGAATTATGTATTAATTACTAATGAGTTCCCTATATTTTCACTTTAGAATACTGTTCCAGGTTCCAAGTAATTCCTGAAGAATTATTTAATAATTCTTTATTAATTACCAATTAATTTCCTTACATGTAACCTAAAACAGTGTGCTAAAGTGAACATGTAAGGAAATGAATTGGTAATTAATACATAATTATTAGATCATTCTTCAGGAATTACTTGGAACCTGGAACAGTATTCTAAAGTGAGAATATAGGGAACTCATTAGTAATTAATAAATAATTATCAAATAATTATCCAGGAATTAGGCTACTTGTAACCTAAAACAGTGTGCTAAAGTGAACAAGTAGCCTAATTCCTGGATAATTATTTGATAATTATTTATTAATTACTAATGAGTTCCCTATATTCTCACTTTAGAATACTGTTCCAGGTTCCAAGTAATTCCTGAAGAATTATCTAATAATTATTTATTAATTACCAATTCATTTCCTTACATGTTCACTTTGTAACACTGTTTCAGGTTATAAGTAGCCTAATTCCTGGATAATTATTTTATAATTATGTATTAATTACTAATGAGTTCCCTATATTTTCACTTTAGAATACTGTTCCAGGTTATAAGTAATTCCTGAAGAATTATTTGGTAATTATTTATGAATTACTAATAAGGTCCCTATATTTTCAGTTTCCCTCAGTCGTTGCCTCAAACATGAATTTACTCAATGGCATTCTATGCTGAGGAAAACAGACACAGTACTGTATATAAAATATAAAAACTAATCAGAGGTTAGTTTTGTATGACTGTTCATTAGTAGTTAAATCTTAGTTATTTTTCTTGAACCTTAATTAGTAGATAATTTGTAGTAGTTCTTCAGGAGTTATGACAGAATTCATTATTTATTCATTAACTAACTGTTACTTAACACAATCATAAAAATATATTACATACTGATTAGTTAAAACATCTTCCTTAGTAGTTAACAGTAGTGAAGAAGTAGTTAATGAATAATTACCTATTAGTTCTTCATTAATTCCTTATTAGTTATGCAGTAAGTAAGATACAGTATTCTAAAGTGTTACCATTATTTGTAAACAACATGGCAACATTAAACCAATAGTTAATGAAGAAATATCTATCACAGTACGGTTAAAGCATAAATTAATTACATAAAAAATTTACCAACTTACCGCTCTTTCTGTCGCCTCATGATGCTGTTTTAAAGACTGAAATGTGATTCCACAAAATATTTTTTCAAGCTATTAAACGTTTTAAATTAACGTAGCACCCGTTTCGTTATCATGCACTGATCACGCAGTGATTCGGCCAATCAGGACACTGTGCGCATTTAGAGGATAGGCTGAAAGGCCCCGCCTCACAGGTGCACACATGAGTTGATCATGCATCTGAAGAGCCAATGAGAATGGAACAGATGATGCTGCATGTCATAAAACTTTATAAACTTGTTTTCTATTTGAGTGCAACACAAAATAACCATTTTAAGTGTTTTTTCCTATTACTTTACAATACTTTCCAGGTCCGTAGCCAGGATCTTTTTGCAGTTTTTCTCCTCCTTTTGTATTTAATTATGAGGTTCATATACTTCATTTTGGTGACCTTTTATGCACTTATTTGTGCTGGATTAGCTTGTCTGCTGGTCTCTTAACGAGCATGCTTATTGATGCACCTAAAATATGCATTGTTGTCAAATTTGCATTAGTGCTCTAGTACCAAGCCTTCATTTATGTGTGAGAATTTTCAGATTTATGCTGGAATTATTTATTTTATTTGCCAATTTCTATAAAAAGGCTTTCTATTTTAGTGACACCTGTGTGTGTTTGTGTGTGTGCGTACATGTGTGTGTGTAAGTGTTCATGTTCGTTCCACATTGCATTTGTGCTCTAGAACCAGGCCTTCGTTGTGGTATAAAACATTTCTGATTTATTCTGGATTTAATCATATTCTTTGATTTTCTGAATTTTCCCATTCATTTCAATATGTAAAGACCATAAGTGTAAACTTTTTTTTTTTACACACCTTTAGAACAACCGAATCAAGCCCAGTTTTTTTTTTTATTGTGTGTGTTTAGAGAAAAATTCACAAAATTGTATGCAACTGAGATAAAGGGAACCATGTTTATTAACTACGGAAACATTGATTGGGGTCATATAGACCCCAAGGACAGTAACAAAAAATAACACAAGTAGGCTACTCTCAGGGAAAAAATATCTAAATGAAAACAAACTGAAAATGCTACAGTAAAAACACTGTTAGCATGTAAGTTATAATATATAGCCTATAAAATAAAATAAAAATCATCCTTAGAACCAGAAAAAAAATATTTTTTAATTTAATAATTTGTCATGTCATTACATTGTTTAGAGAATGTCCTATGTAGTAGACACCATCAAAATAAGTAAAATCAAATAAAAATTAAATTTGAAAAAATAATTCACCAATAAATTTTTAAGTTTCAGGATTTTTTTTAAACCAAACTTTGTATAAAGATGTAATGAAAGACATACCTGAATTAATGGATATACCATTTCACTTTATGCAGTATGTGGGCAAAATGGCTGTATAGTATCATTCAATGATGATGATTAGCCATTCAGTCATATCCGATTCTTGTAGATCCGATATGGGCCGTCTCTCGTCATGCTCTTCTTCTTCTTTCTTTCTTTCTTTCTTTCTTTCTTTCTTTCTTTCTTTCTTTCTTTCTTTCTTTCTTTCTTTCTTTCTTTCTTTCTTTCTTTCTTTCTTTCTTTTTTTCTTTTTTTTCTACTTATTTGAAATGAGTTATTTATACAGCTCTAAAGTCAATTAGAGTGTCATATCTCCAAAATGCTACAGTAAAATGGTTTGATATGAGGTTTGTATACTGTATGGGACGTCCCGTGTTAAACCTTACCATTATTTTTTTCTACTTATTTGAAATTAGTTATTTATACAGCTCTAAAGTCAATTAAAGTGTAATATCTCCAAAATGCTACAGTAAAATGGTTTGATATGAGGTTTGTATACTGTATGGGACGTCCCGTGTTAAACGTTACCGTTATTTTTTTCTACTTATTTGAAATGAGTTATTTATACAGCTCTAAAGTCAATTAGAGTGTAATATCTCCAAAATGCTACAGTAAAATGGTTTGATATAAGGTTTGTATACTGTATGGGACGTGCCGTGTTAAATGTTACCGTTATTTTTTTCTACTTATTTGAAATGAGTTATTTATACACCTCTAAAGTCAATTAGAGTGTAATATCTCCAAAATGCTACAGTAATATGGTTTGATATGAGGTTTGTATACTGTATGGGACGTCCCGTGTTAAACGTTACCGTTATTTTTCTCTACTTATTTGAAATGAGTTATTTATACAGCTCTAAAGTCAATTAGAGTGTAATATCTCCAAAATGCTACAGTAAAATGGTTTGATATGAGGTTTGTATACTGTATGGGACGTCCCGTGTTAAACCTGACCGTTACTTTTTTCTACTTATTTGAAATGAGTTATTTATACAGCTCTAAAGTCAATTAGAGTGTAATATCTCCAAAATGCTACAGTAAAATGGTTTGATATGAGGTTTGTATACTGTATGGGACGTCCCGTGTTAAACGTTACCGTTATTTTTTTCTACTTATTTGAAATGAGTTATTTATACAGCTCTAAAGTCAATTAGAGTGTAATATCTCCAAAATGCTACAGTAAAATGGTTTGATATGAGGTTTGTATACTGTATAGGACGTCCCGTGTTAAACCTGACCATTACTTTTTTCTACTTATTTGAAATGAGTTATTTATACAGCTCTAAAGTCAATTAGAGTGTAATATCTCCAAAATGCTACAGTAATATGGTTTGATATGAGGTTTGTATACTGTATGGGACGT
>JARQWZ010008229.1:0-28855 GCA_033150135.1 Gobio occitaniae
CGTGTGTGTGTGCGAGTGATGTGTTTTTTTGTGTGTGTGCAGTGCGAGTGACAGAGAGCGGAGATCGCACTGCACACACACACATCACTCGCACGCACACGTCACTCGCACACAGAGAGCGGAGATCGCACTGCACACACACACATCACTCGCACACACACGTCACTCGCACACAGAGAGCGGAGATCGCACTGCACACACACACACACACATCACTCGCACACACACACGTCACTCGCACGCACACGCATGCACACGCACACACACACACGTCACTCGCACACACACACACACACATCAATCGCACACACACACGTCACTCGCACACACACACACACACACACACGTCACTCGCACACACACACACACACACACACACACACACACACACACACACGTCACTCGCACACACACACACGTCACTCGCACACGAACACAAACACACACGTCACTCGTGCACACACACACAGAGCGGAGATAACACTGCACACACACACACAAACACACGCACGCACGCACGCACACACGCACACACACACAGAGAGCGGAGATCGCACTGCACACACACACACACGTAACTCGCACGCACACACACACACACACACACACACACACGGACGCACGCAAACACACACACATCACTCACACACACACTTCACTCGCACACACACACACACGCTTGCGCGTCACTCACATACACAGAGAGCGGAGATCGCACACACACACGCACGCAAACACACACAGAGAGCGGAGATCGCACTGCACACACACACACACACACACGTAACTCGCACGCACACACACACACACACGGACGCACGCAAACACACACACTTCACTCGCACACACACACACACGCGTGCGCGTCACTCACATACACAGAGAGCGGAGATCGCACACACACACGCACGCAAACACACATCACTCACACACACACACACACACACGTCACTCGCACACACACACACACGTCACTCGCACACACACACAGAGAGCGGAGATCGCACTGCACACACACACACATGTCACTCGCACGCACACACACAGACGTCACTCGCACACACAGAAGTCACTTGCACACACACACGTCACTCGCGCACACACACACACACACAAACGTCACTCGCACACAGAGAGCGGATATCGCACACACACACACAAACAAACATCACTCGCACACAGAGAGCGGAGATCGCACACACACACACACACACGTCACTCGTGCACACACACACGGACACGCACACACACGCACGCACGCAAACGCACACACGTCACTCACACACACAAACACGTCACTCGCACACGTCACTCGCACACAGATACACGTTACTCGTGCACACACACGTCACTCGTGCACAAACAGAGAGAAATTGCACTGCACACACACACACACACGTCACTTGCACACACACGTCACTCGCACACACACACGTCACTCGCACACACATGCGCGCACACACACACACAAACGTACCTTGCACACACACGTCACTCGCACACAGAGAGCGGAGATCGCACTGCACACACACACACACGTCACTCGCACACAGAGAGCGGACATCGCACTGCACACACACACACACACACACACGCACGCACGCAAACGCACACACGTCACTCACACACACAAACACGTCACTCGCACACAGATACACGTTACTCGTGCACACACACGTCACTCGTGCACAAACAGAGAGAGATTGCACTGCACACACACAAACACACGTCAGGCACACACAGGCACGTCACTCGCACAAACAAACACACACACACACACACACACACACACACACACACACACACGTCACTCGCACACACACACACACACACACACACACACATCACTCGCACTGCACACACACACACAAAAAACACACATCACTTGCACACACATGCGCGGACACACGCACGCGCACACACACACACGCACACACAAAGAGAGCAGAGATTGCACACACACACACACACGTCACTCGCACACAGAGAGCGGAGATCGCACTGCACACACACACACGTCACTCGCACACACACACGGAAAAAAACACGTCACTCGCACACACATGCGCGCACACACACACACACACGTCACTCGCACACAGAGAGCAGAGATCGTAATGCACACACACACACGTCACACACACACACGTCACACACACACACGTCACACACACGTCACTCGCACACACATGCGCGCGCACACACACACACACACACACACACGTACCTTGCACACACACACACACACGTCACTCGCACAAACACCCACACACACACACACACACACACGTCACTTGCACACACACACACACGTCACTCGCACACAGAGAGCGGAGATCGCACACACACACACACACACGTCACTCACACACACTCACACAGAGAGCGGAGATCGCACTGCACACACACACACACACACGTCACTAGCACACACACACCGACACATACAAAAGTCACTCGCACACACACACACGTCACTCGAACACAGAGAGCGGAGATCAAACTGCACACACACACACACACACACGTCACTCGCACACACACAGTGCGGAGATCACACTGCACACACACACACGCACGCTCGCACGCACACACACGCACACGTCACTCACATACACAGAGAGCGGAGATCGCACTGCACACACACACACGTAACTCGCACGCACACACACACACACACACACGCACACACACACACGGACGCACGCAAACACACACACGTCACTCACACACACACATCACTCGCACACACACGTCACTCGCACACAGAGAGCGGAGATCGCACTGCACACACACACATCACTCGCACACACACGTCACTCGCACACACACGTCACTCGCACACAGAGAGCGGAGATCGCACTGCACACACACACACATCACTCGCACACACACATCACTCGCACACACACATCACTCGCACACAGAGAACGGAGATCGCACTGCACACACACACACATCACTCGCACACACACACACACGTCACTCGCACGCACACGCATGCACACGCACACACACACACGTCACTCGCACACACACACACGTCACTCGCACACACACACGTCACTTGCACACACACACACACACACACACATACGTCACTCGCACACACACACACACACACACGTCACTCAAACACACACACACGTCACTCGCACACGAACACAAACACACACGTCACTCGTGCACACACACACAGAGCGGAGATAACACTGCACACACACACACACAAACACACGCACGCACGCACGCACACACGCACACACGCACACACACACAGAGAGCGGAGATCGCACTGCACACACACACACACGTAACTCGCACGCACACACACACACGGACGCACGCAAACACACACACTTCACTCGCACACACACACACACGCGTGCGCGTCACTCACATACACAGAGAGCGGAGATCGCACACACACACGCACGCAAACACACATCACTCACACACACACGCCACTCGAACACACACACACACACACGTCACTCACACACACACTTCACTCGCACGCACACACACGCGCACGTGCGTCACTCACATACACAGAGAGCGGAGATCGCACACACACACGCAAGCAAACACACGTCACTCACACACACACACACACACACACACGTCACTCGCACACACACACACACACACGTCACTCGCACACACACACAGAGAGCGGAGATCGCACTGCACACACACACACACACGTCACTCGCACGCACACACACACACGTCACTCGCACACACACACACACACACACACACACACAAACGTCACTCGCACACAGAGAGCGGATATCGCACACACACACACACAAACAAACATCACTCGCACACAGAGAGCGGAGATCGCACACACACACACACACACACACACACACACGTCACTCGTGCACACACACACGGACACGCACACACACGCACGCACGCAAACGCACACACGTCACTCACACACACAAACACGTCACTCGCACACGTCACTCGCACACAGATACACGTTACTCGTGCACACACACGTCACTCGTGCACAAACAGAGAGAAATTGCACTGCACACACACACACACACACACACACACGTCACTTGCACACACACGTCACTCGCACACACACACACACGTCACTCGCACACACATGCGTGCACACACACACACACACAAACGTACCTTGCACACACACGTCACTCGCACACAGAGAGCGGAGATCGCACTGCACACACACACACACGGACACACACACGCACACACACACACACACACACGCACGCACGCACGCAAACGCACACACGTCACTCACACACACAAACACGTCACTCGCACACGTCACTCGCACACAGATACACGTTACTCGTGCACACACACGTCACTCGTGCACAAACAGAGAGATTGCACTGCACACACACACACACACACAAACACACGTCAGGCACACACAGGCACGTCACTCGCACAAACAAACACACACACACACACACACACACACACACACACGTCACTCGCACACACACACACACACACATCACTCGCACTGCACACACACACACAAAAAACACACATCACTTGCACACACATGCGCGGACACACGCACGCGCACACACACACACGCACACACACACACGTCACACACACACACGTCACTCGCACACACGTAACTCGCGCACACACACACACACACACACACACAAGTCACTCGCACTGCACACAAACACACACAAAAAACACGTCACTCGCACACACATGCGCGCGCACACACACACACACACACACACACACACACGTACCTTGCACACACACACACACACGTCACTCGCACAAACACACACACACACACACACACACACGTCACTTGCACACACACACACACACACGTCACTCGCACGCACGCAAACGCACACACGTCACTCACACACACAAACACGTCACTCGCACACGTCACTCGCACACAGATACACGTTACTCGTGCACACACACGTCACTCGTGCACAAACAGAGAGAAATTGCACTGCACACACACACACACACACGTCACTTGCACACACACGTCACTCGCACACACACACACACACACGTCACTCGCACACACATGCGCGCACACACACACACACAAACGTACCTTGCACACACACGTCACTCGCACACAGAGAGCGGAGATCGCATCACATCACTCGCACTGCACACACACACACAAAAAACACACATCACTTGCACACACATGCGCGGACACACGCACGCGCACACACACACACGCACACACACACACACACGTCACACACACACACGTCACTCGCACACACGTAACTCGCGCACACACACACACACACACACACACACACACACACACACAAAGTCACTCGCACTGCACACAAACACACACAAAAAACACGTCACTCGCACACACATGCGCGCGCACACACACACACACACACACACACACACGTACCTTGCACACACACAGACACGTCACTCGCACAAACACACACACACACACACACACGTCACTTGCACACACACACACACACACACGTCACTCGCACACAGAGAGCGGAGATCGCACACACACACACACACGTCACTCACACACACTCACACAGAGAGCGGAGATCGCACTGCACACACACACACACACACACACACACGTCACTAGCACACACACACACACACATACAAAAGTCACTCGCACACACACACACGTCACTCGAACACAGAGAGCGGAGATCAAACTGCACACACACACACACACGTCACTCGCACACACACAGTGCGGAGATCACACTGCACACACACACACGCACGCTCGCACGCACACACACGCACACGTCACTCACATACACAGAGAGCGGAGATCGCACTGCACACACATAACTCGCACGCACACACACACACACACACGTCACTCACATACACAGAGAGCGGAGATCGCACTGCACACACACACACGTAACTCGCACGCACACACACACACACACACACGCACACACACACACGGACGCACGCAAACACACACACGTCACTCACACACAAACACATCACTCGCACACACACGTCACTCGCACACAGAGAGCGGAGATCGCACTGCACACACACACATCACTCGCACACACACGTCACTCGCACACAGAGAGCGGAGATCGCACTGCACACACACACACATCACTCGCACACACACACACACGTCACTCGCACGCACACGCATGCACACGCACACACACACACGTCACTCGCACACACACACACGTCACTCGCACACACACACGTCACTTGCACACACACACGTCACTCGCACACACACACACACACACACACATACGTCACTCGCACACACACACACACACACACACACACACGTCACTCGCACACACACACACGTCACTCGCACACGAACACAAACACACACGTCACTCGTGCACACACACACAGAGCGGAGATAACACTGCACACACACACACAAATACACGCACGCACGCACGCACACACACACACAGAGAGCGGAGATCGCACAGCACACACACACACACGTAACTCGCACGCACACACACACACACACACGGACGCACGCAAACACACACACGTCACTCACACACACACTTCACTCGCACACACACACACACGCTTGCGCGTCACTCACATACACAGAGAGCGGAGATCGCACACACACACGCACGCAAACACGCACACACACACAGAGAGCGGAGATCGCACTGCACACACACACACACACACACACACGTAACTCGCACGCACACACACACACGGACGCACGCAAACACACACACGTCACTCACACACAAACACATCACTCGCACACACACGTCACTCGCACACAGAGAGCGGAGATCGCACTGCACACACACACATCACTCGCACACACACGTCACTCGCACACAGAGAGCGGAGATCGCACTGCACACACACACACATCACTCGCACACACACACACACGTCACTCGCACGCACACGCATGCACACGCACACACACACACGTCACTCGCACACACACACACGTCACTCGCACACACACACGTCACTTGCACACACACACGTCACTCGCACACACACACACACACACACACATACGTCACTCGCACACACACACACACACACACACACACACGTCACTCGCACACACACACACGTCACTCGCACACGAACACAAACACACACGTCACTCGTGCACACACACACAGAGCGGAGATAACACTGCACACACACACACAAATACACGCACGCACGCACGCACACACACACACAGAGAGCGGAGATCGCACAGCACACACACACACACGTAACTCGCACGCACACACACACACACACACGGACGCACGCAAACACACACACGTCACTCACACACACACTTCACTCGCACACACACACACACGCTTGCGCGTCACTCACATACACAGAGAGCGGAGATCGCACACACACACGCACGCAAACACGCACACACACACAGAGAGCGGAGATCGCACTGCACACACACACACACACACACACACGTAACTCGCACGCACACACACACACGGACGCACGCAAACACACACACTTCACTCGCACACACACACACGCGCGTGCGCGTCACTCACATACACAGAGAGCGGAGATCGCACACACACACGCACGCAAACACACATCACTCACACACACACGCCACTCGAACACACACACACACACACACGTCACTCGCACACGCACACACACACGGACGCACGCAAACACACACACATCACTCACACACACACTTCACTTCACTCGCACGCACACACACGCGCACGTGCGTCACTCACATACACAGAGAGCGGAGATCGCACACACACACGCAAGCAAACACACGTCACTCACACACACACACACACACGTCACTCGCACACACACACACACACACACGTCACTCGCACACACACACAGAGAGCGGAGATCGCACTGCACACACACACACATCACTCGCACGCACACACACAGACGTCACTCGCACACACAGAAGTCACTTGCACACACACACGTCACTCGCACACACACACACACACAAACGTCACTCGCACACAGAGAGCGGATATCGCACACACACACACAAACAAACATCACTCGCACACAGAGAGCGGAGATCGCACACACACACACACACACACACACGTCACTCGTGCACACACACACGGACACGCACACACACGCACGCACGCAAACGCACACACGTCACTCACACACACAAACACGTCACTCGCACACGTCACTCGCACACAGATACACGTTACTCGTGCACACACACGTCACTCGTGCACAAACAGAGAGAAATTGCACTGCACACACACACACACACACACACGTCACTTGCACACACACGTCACTCGCACACACACACACACGTCACTCGCACACACATGCGCGCACACACACACACACACACAAACGTACCTTGCACACACACGTCACTCGCACACAGAGAGCGGAGATCGCACTGCACACACACACACACACGTCACTCGCACACAGAGAGCGGACATCGCACTGCACACACACACACACACACGGACACACACACGCACACACACACACACACACACACACGCACGCACGCACGCAAACGCACACACGTCACTCACACACACAAACACGTCACTCGCACACGTCACTCGCACACAGATACACGTTACTCGTGCACACACACGTCACTCGTGCACAAACAGAGAGAGATTGCACTGCACACACACACACACAAACACACGTCAGGCACACACAGGCACGTCACTCGCACAAACAAACACACACACACACACACACACACACACACACACACGTCACTCGCACACACACACACACACACACACACATCACTCGCACTGCACACACACACACAAAAAACACACATCACTTGCACACACATGCGCGGACACACGCACGCGCACACACACACACGCACACACAAAGAGAGCAGAGATTGCACACACACACACACACGTCACTCGCACACAGAGAGCGGAGATCGCAATGCACACACACACACGTCACTCGCACACACACACACACACACACAGAAAAAAACACGTCACTCGCACACACATGCGCGCACACACACGTCACTCGCACACAGAGAGCAGAAATCGTAATGCACACACACACGTCACACACACACACGTCACACACACACACGTCACACACACACACGTCACTCGCACACACGTAACTCGCACACACACACACACACAAGTCACTCGCACTGCACACAAACACACACAAAAAACACGTCACTCGCACACACATGCGCGCGCACACACACACACACACACACACACACGTACCTTGCACACACACACACACGTCACTCGCACAAACACACACACACACACACACACACACACGTCACTTGCACACACACACACACACACGTCACTCGCACACAGAGAGCGGAGATCGCACACACACACACGTCACTCACACACACTCACACAGAGAGCGGAGATCGCACTGCACACACACACACACACACACGTCACTAGCACACACACACATACAAAAGTCACTCGCACACACACACACGTCACTCGAACACAGAGAGCGGAGATCAAACTGCACACACACACGTCACTCGCACACACACAGTGCGGAGATCACACTGCACACACACACACACACGCACGCTCGCACGCACACACACGCACACGTCACTCACATACACAGAGAGCGGAGATCGCACTGCACACACACACACACGTAACTCGCATGCACACACACACACACACACACGCACACACACACACGGACGCACGCAAACACACACACGTCACTCACACACACACTTCACTCGCACACACACACCTGCGCGCGCGTCACTCACATACACAGAGAGCGGAGATCGCACGCACACACGCATGCAAACACACATCACACACACACACACACACACGTCACTCGCACACACACACAGAGAGCGGAGATCGCACTGCACACACACACACGTCACTCGTACACACACACACACACACACACACACACATACGCCACTCGCACACACACACACACGTCACTCGCACACACACACACACACGTCACTCGCACACACACATACGTCACTCGCACACACACACACACACACACACACACACATACACACGTCACTCGCACACACACATATGTCACTCGCACACACACACACACACACACACGTCACTCGCACACAGACACAAACGTCACTCGCACACACACACACGTCACTTGCACACACACACACACACACACACACAGACAAAAACACACGTCACTCACACACACAAACACACGTCACTCGCACACACACACACACGTCACTCGCACACACACACAGAGAGCGGAGATCGCACTGCACACACACACACGTCACTCGTACACACACACACACACACATACGTCACTCGCGCACACACACACACACACACACACACACACATTACTCACACACACACACGTCACTAGCACACACACACACACACACACACACACACACACACACATGTCACTAGCACACACACACACACACACACACAAACGTCACTCGCACACACACACACGTCACTCGAACACAGAGAGCGGAGATCGCACTGCACACACGCACACACACGTCACTCGCACACACACACAGAGAGCGGAGATCGCGCTAAACACACACACGTCACACACACACGTCACTCGCACACACACACACGTCACACACACACACACGTCACTCGCACACAGAGAGCGGAGATCGTACTGCACACACGTCACACACACACACACACACACACATCACTCACAAACCCACACACATCACTCGCTCACAGAGAACGGAGATCGCACACAAACGTCACTCGCAATGCACACACACACACAAAAAAACACACATCACTCGCACACACATGCGCGGAGACACACACACGCGCGCGCGCGCGCGCTCACATACACAGAGAGCGGAGATCGCGCACGCGCACACACACACACGTCACTCGCACACAGAGAGCGGAGATCGCACACACACGTCACTCGCACGCGCACACACACACGGACGCACGCAAACACACACGTCACTCGCACACACACACATGCGCGCGTGCGTCACTCACATACACAGAGAGCGGAGATCGCACACACACACGCACGCAAACACACGTCACTCACACACACACGTCACTCGCACACACACACAGAGAGCGGAGATCGCACTGCACACACATGTCACTCGCACGCACACACACAGACACTTGCACACACACACGTCACTCGCACACACACACACGTCACTCGCACACACACACGTCACTCACACACACACACGTTACTTGCACACACACTCGTCACTCGTACACACACACACACACATACGTCACTCGCACACACACACACACACGTCACTCACACACACACACACGTCACTCGCACACACACGTCACTCACACACACACACGTCACTCGCACACACACACACACACACACACACACACACGTCACTCGCACACACACGCACGTCACTCGCACACACACACACGTCACTCGCACACACACACGTCACTCGCACACACACGTCACTCGTGCACAAACACACACAGAGCAGAGATCACACTGCACACACACACACGCACGCACGCACGCACGCACGCACACACACACAGAGAGCGGAGATCGCACTGCACACACACACACACGTAACTCGCACACACACACACACACGGACGCACGCAAACGTCACTCGCACACAGAGAGCGGATATCGCACACACACACACTAACGTCACTCGCACACACACACACACACACACACGTCACTCGCACACACACACACACACACACGTCACTCGCACCCAAACACGTCACTTGCACACACACACGTCACTCGCACACACACACGTCACTCGCACACACACACAAACGTCACTCGCACACACACACGTCACTTGCACACACACACACGTCACTCGCACACACACACAAACACGTCACTCGCACACACACACACACGTCACTCGCACACACACACACACGCACACACGTCACTCGGACACAGAGACCGGAGATCGTACTGCACACATGTCACACCCACACACACACACACATCACTCACAAACACACACACACACATCACTCGCACACAGAGAACGGAGATCGCGCACACACAGACACACGTCACTCGCAATGCACACACACACACAAAAAACACACATCACTCGCACACACATGCGCGGAGACACACACACACGTCACTACAACACAGAGAGCGGAGATCGCACACACACGTCACTCGCACGCACACACGCACACACACACGGACGCACGCAAACACACACAGGTCACTCACACACACACACGTCACTCGCACACACACACACACACACGCACGCAAACACACGTCACTCACACACACACACGTCACTCGCACACACACACACACACGTCACTCGCACACACACACACACAGACGTCACTTGCACACACACACACACAGACGTCACTTGCACACACACACACACACACACACAAACGTCACTCGCACACAGAGAGCGGATATCACACACACACACACACACACACAAACGTCACTCGCACACGTCACTCACATACACAGAGAGCGGAGATCGCACTGCACACACACACACACACACGTCACTTGCACACACAAACACACACACAAGTCACTCGCACACAGAGAGCGGAGATCGCACACACACACACACACACACACGTCACACACATGCGCACACACGTCACTCGCACACACACGTGTGTGCGAGTGATGTGTTTTTTTGTGTGTGTGTGTGTGTGTGCAGTGCGAGTGACAGAGAGCGGAGATCGCACACACACACACGTCACTCGCACACACACGCGCACACACGTCACTCGCACACACACACGTCACTCGCACACAGAGCACTGGCCTGAGGTCAGTCTAACGCTCTGTGAGATATTGTTCTCAAAAACGGGTTACTAGAATAAAACCGTGAGGGGTAAAACATTAATATTTTCGTGAGGGGTAAACCAGTCCAGACACCGACCAATAACAGCGACTGCTTCATTATATCCCCAATATAAATTAACCCTAAAACATGAGCTTGCTTAGTAAAATATAGCTGATTAACTAACCATAAATCCTGCTGGCTGTAGAAATGAATACTCCATCTGTTCATCTGTGCTAGACTTTACAGAGGAGAAACAGAATAAAGGCTTGAGTTCAGTGAGTTCATCATATAAAGCATCGGTCAATAATCTCTTTATGAACTTTGATAAAGCTGGTAGTAGTTAACTTACCTTTACTGTCAAAGGAAGATTTCATTCAAAACATCTCCGTTTGTGTGATTAAATGACTCCACTGTTGGGTTTTCCAGCCACACAATCTGAATTTAAATACATTTATACATTAAACTGAGGTAAATATGAGCCAATTCGACATTCTCCTCAATAAAACGAGTAAATAAACGATTAATAACATGCAATTTTGACACAAAATACTGCATATTTCAATTGTATGACTTTAAAATGCCACAACATTGCTTACCCGAAGCTGAAGAAGACATGAGGAAAGAAGAGAAAATGGACAATGAAGCATTACAGATAAAGACATTCAAGAAAGAACTTTACAAAAGACGATTAAGAATATGAATAAGCTCGACACGTCACTGGCGCGTTCCAATCGTGACGTCACAGACGGCCGGGGCTTACAGCGGGTCGCCAACTTTCACGCTCTGCTGCACAACTTAATCTCACCACAAACTGACAAACCTGCTTCTGATATTAAACAAAGTCTAAGCTTTTACAGTTTTTGAAGTTTGCGAAATTCAAACAATAAATAGCGTTTTGGCGCTAATATGGCAGCTAATGACTGAGTTGCGAATGTGAATGGCTTGATACTCATACTCATAGATGGTCAAATGACATACACCTAAACTATTTTTAAATAATAGGCTATTTATTGAATATTTTGGTACTAAATACTATTTGTGCAATAATTATGGTCCATTAATGACCACTTAAAATATTTTTTTTCTACACAACAAAAAACGTTGGGTTACACATATTGGTTCAATATGTTGGGTTATTTTACAAAAATGTTGGGTCATTTTAACATCTAGTTATTTAACAATAACCCGGTTTCCGCAGCGATGGTTCAAATTTTAACGGTGAAACACCAGTGACCGTCAACAGAAGAAGCTGCTGCTGCCTGATTATGATTTTAAAGGTAAGTCATATCTTTTTTGATGTGTACAACTCTTATAACATTATTTATTGTGTACTGAAACGTTGAATATAGTCTCAAATTGAATAAAAAACGAAGTTCCCTTTAATCAGTTTTAATACTCTCGATTGGAAATAAACCCTAGCTATCCCAGTTAGTTCGCTAGCAGTAATACAGTAATTAAAACATTATTCTAGCGAAACTGTTTAGAAACTTACTATGGTGATAAAGTAAGTAACGTTAGGCCTAGTCTGAAATCGCGATCTAAAGCCGCGCGGAGCATTATCAGCTCAGCCGGGCAGCGCGAGCTCAGACCCGGCCACACGACACCACAACAGCGCGGTGAGATCCAGGAGACGCCGCGTTTGAATTCGCCGAAATATATGTTGTGAGATGAATGAGTGCAGATATTCCCAACACCAATGGACAATTAGGCTAGTTCACGACAGTTAGAATGTTTTCCAACCCACAAATTACCTAGTTTTACTGTAGTAACGCAAATTGCAACTTGTCATATGAATATAGGCATGCATGTTACTATTAAATGTATTACAAGAGTAGTTAAAGCATCCAATTATAGTATTTATTCTTACAAAGCTATTACAGTTTTTGCCTTTTATTTTAAATGTGTTGACTAAATGTGTTTTAGACAAATGGATTCATTTGTGAAGCAAAGACTACAACAATTGAACCTCTGCCATGTAATTAAAGGTGAGTAAGCTAGTGAAATAAGTTGTACACAATTATTCGATTATAGTCTACTTTTCTGAAAATGTTTCTTTTTTTCCTGTTTCATTCTAATGCAGAGGAAGGAGTGGATGAAAGGTTTACGCTGCTTGATGACAGTGGTTCTTCCCCACAATGTGGACGTCTTCATTATCTGACACACATTTCCGGTTTTGGAGTCTCTCTACTAACAAGCTGGTAAGTTAAATAAGATTAGATTGGCCAAATGTGCAGTGCTGGGGCTACTACAGAACCAGGGCTGGATTTCCCGAAACCTTCTTAACACTATGTCGTTCTTAAGTTATACCTTAAGGTGTATCTTATCGTTAATACGTGTATCCCGAAGCAATCTTAGTTAAGAAAACCTTCTGTAAGACATTCGTTCGTAAGGTTGGTCTGGAGCACTCTTAGCTATGCCTTATCACTATTGACAGTTCATTCCGAGAGTGGCCACTGTTTCTTTACATCTCAGTCTTTACCAATATAATTCTGCTAATTTAAGTGTTTTCATGCAAATAATACTATAGACCCTTTACAGATTTCCGGGTTTCTCAGAGCAGAAGTCGTCATAGTTGGGTTAAATATTATAGCTGTGAATGAGAGAATACATTAAATATTTTTTTGTGTGCCCATAGCAAAAGAAAAACGCCACAGTAGTGATTTAACAACTTTCAAAAAGAGGGGAAAAATAGAGTGAGATTGATAACGGCAGTGAAAAGAGAGAAATATGTTAATTTTACCATCATTCCCATAGATGCTATTACTAAACACCCTCACAGCAGCAGGAACTTTTTTATTGTAATTTGATGCAAAAGTAATAAAATGCAAAGTATTAGTGTTATAAATGTACATATATTTTTTTAAAAATGAAAATACAAAAAACATTGCAGGATTTACGATATTGATGACCGTTAAAACGCGCCATCACAGTCTGTGAAAAGGGTCTATTGTCATTACACTGATGGCTGTTTGCTTTATAATTAGCCTATATTATCCAAAGGTATATCAGCTGGAAAACCTTTATGGAGTCTATTTAAAGGGAATGATTGTAGAGGGGACTTTGATTTACAACTATTTGCTGTATCGCTGCCATAGTTTGACCAAAGACGGCGGAGCCATTTCTATGTGCACTATTTCATCCGTGAAAACTTTAGTCCCCTGGCTACCATATCAAAAGCTGCAATTCAAAATTAATTTTATTAATTTAATTAATTCAGCAGATTTTAGATCTTGTTGGTCCGACTTTGTCAAGACAAACCTGACGGAGCTCAGCCCTGATATTCAGCTGCTGGTGCTCTTCTCTTTCTTTCTCTTTTCTCCGCTGTAGCTGTTGATTATCTTTCGCGTTTTGCACCTTTATTGAGTAGGTCATCCAATAACAGAAATTAGTGATTTACCAATAATGTGATGTGGGCAATCAACTTTGCTTGTGGAGTAAATGAAGGCTATGGCAAAATATATTATGATAATATAAATGGCAGGATACGTTTGGGCATGAGAGGTTGCAGGTTCGCACAATCATTTCGAAATTATTTACAATATCCACGGTTGGATTTAGTTTGCAATTTGGATTATATTTATACGATCTCACGAGTCCTGATAAATGCAATTTCAACTATTTCTGAAGTGCTTCTATTATAAAGAACACTGCTTTCTCACATAATGCAGTTAAACAGCCCCTGCATAGAGTGAATAATCGATTTTTGAGCCATTGATAAACTGATTCAGCACCTGCTAACGTCGCACTTCAGAAGGCTTACCTTAAGCAACCTCCTAAAGTTTAGTTCGGGGAACACGTCTAGAAATGGGATACCTTTAGTTAAGTTATACCTTTAGTTAAGTTATACCTTTAGTTAAGTTATACCTTTAGTTAAGTTATACCTTTAGAGTCTTCGTAGCGCGATAAGAGACAACATTATCGGGAAATGCAGCCCAGGCTGTTTGGGAAACAACCTGTTTATTACTTATGTATGTTTGTTTGTTTATTTATTTTTTCAGCTGTCTTCCCTCTTTTTCATACAGTATGTTTTATTTCAATAGAGTATGAGTTGTCTGATGACTGACTGTAAGAAGCCCTCACAGCCAAGTGGAGGAGTTCATGAGACGTACAACACCTCAACAAACTGGAGTGCCTGGATTTGATCATCTGGAACTAAAACTATTGAAGAAATGAGTAGAGAACATCCCAGACTTCATGACTATCCTGGAATGGTCAGTTCAATGATGTTCATTATAGGAAAGGCGTGTCTTATTTTGGAAAAATTGTTTGGTTGTGTCTAGAGATGCAACACTACAGTTAGTCCACGGTTCAATACACACCTCGGTTTTTAACCACGGTTTTCGGTTCGGTTTGGTTCTGATGGCTTGTCACATCAGTTTTTTGCTCTTCTATTCTTAGGCGACAGGAACAGCAAGAGGTTAAGGAGAAAAAAGACTATTTTTTTATTGTAATACTCTTTCTTTATTTTACTTAAAAGAATTTAAAAACCTTACTTAAACTTAACTTCACTTGTTCAAAAAACCCTTGTACACATTCCTAGTGTATTGTATAATATAAAATAAATATATATAAAGATTTACACTGGCAGCTCAGAGCAGTACAGCAGCATTTGAGTATGAAATTGAATGAATGAATGTAAAAATAAAACACTACACAGACTTCACTATGAAATATACACTGATTCTTATTAAAGCTACTGTATTAGTTTTTTCAGTCAAGAGCAGTGAGTGATTTTCTCTTTGTCTTTTGTTGTTGTATTAACATTAAAGGGATATTTCACTCAAAAATGAAAATTCTGTCATCGAGAAATAAATACAGGTTTGGAACAATATTAGAGTGAGTAAATAATGACATCATTTTATAGGTGAACTGTCCCTTTAAGGACAGCGTGTTCACTATAGGCTGCGCCGCTGTCAGTTTAAGACCTCTACACATCTAATATACAGACACAATTGCGATTTTACTTTCACTTTAGACATAACTGACTGTGTTTATGTTAACCTTGTGTGTATTTGACAGTATTAGCGCAGTAAGACGACTACCACAAATAATGCAAATACTGAACTTTGGTGATTGTGAATAACTCTAGTGTTCTGTGAGTATAACTCCACCACTAACGTGTGATGTGAATGTATGTCATGTTGTTCAGTATTGGGATGGAGGCAAATTATGGAATTTGTAGAAAAATAATTAAATGCGGAACCGGAAAAACGCAATTCACAGGCGCGTATTGAACCGTGAATGCCATACCGAACGGTTCAATATTATATTGAGAATTGTGGCATCCCTAGTTGTGTCTAAGTGCATATGAAATTAGGTCTACACACGTAGTATAAGTAAAACTGTTTTTTCTTTTTCTGTAAACTTGTCTTTCAAAAGGTGATCATGGAGAACTTGCCTTTAAAACCCTTCCTGCCATCATCGCCATACCTCACAACTGGGAAAAAATGGTGTCCAACATATGCTGAAATTCAGCCTGTAAGTAAAAGCAACACTATCAAATTATCTTTGATAAAGTACACTGCATCATTTATTATTTCCTTTAGTGATTCTGCTTGTTAATGGGTTAGTTCACCCACATAATTAAAATTCTGTCATTAAAGGGATAGTTCATCCAAAAATGATCCCATAATTTACTCTCCCTCAAGTCCTCTTAGGTGTGTATGACATTCTTCTTTCAGACGAACACAATCAGAGCTATATTAAAGGGTTAGTTTACCCAAAAATGAAAATTCTGTCATTAATTACTTACCCTTGTAATCTTACCCTATGTCATCCTCAATAAACCCGTCTCCAGCGTGTTGCCTCCGATCATTCGAATATTCTGAACTATTATGACCTCCGAGCTGTAAAACTGCCAGAATAATAATAATCATCATACGCTGTTTGTTAATTGTCCAGAGGAGAACTGCCCCCCCGACTGAGCCTGGTTTCTCCAAGGTTTATTTTTCTCCATTAGGTCACCTGATGGGGTTTTGGTTTCCTTGCCACTGTTGCCTCTGGCTTGGCGTGCACAGTTGGGGACACTACATGTTCAACTAAACATCGAAATAAATCTAAATAATAAACTAAATTAACCATTTAAACTAAATTACTGATCGAATTATTGATCTAAAGCCCACACTGTCACTGTATGATAATTGAAATGAACTGATGACATCAGCGTTTTTTCCAGAATGGCTATACAGCTGAATAAAATTATGCTGCATTATTTTCCTGTTTAACACTGTAAAGCTGCTTTGAAACAATCTACATTGTTAAAAGCGCTATATAAATAAAGTTGACTTGACTTGACTTGACCCTCATGTCGTTGGACACCCGTCAGACCTCCGTTCATCTTCGGAACAGAAATTAAGATATTTTAGTTGAAATCTGATGCCTCTGAAAGTCCTCCATTGGCTCAATGGCACCGTTCACTCTCAAGACCCTTAAAAGACACTAAAGACGTCGTTACAAAGTGCGCAAAAAAAACCCTAAATAACGACTTATATAGTGATGACGATTTCAAAAGTCAAGTCAAGTCAAGTCAACTTTATTTATATAGCGCTTTTCACAAAGTAGATTGTTTCAAAGCAGCTTTACAGTGTTAAACAGGAAAATAATGCAGCATAATTTTATTCAGCTGTATAGCCATTCTGGAAAAATTTCAAGTATCATACAGTGACAGTGTGGGCTTTAGATCAATAATTTGATCAGTAATTTAGTTTAAATGGTTAATTTAGTTTATTATTTAGATTTATTTCGATGTTTAGTTGAACATGTAGTGTCCCCAACTGAGCACGCCAAGCCAGAGGCAACAGTGGCAAGGAAACCAAAACCCCATCAGGTGACCTAATGGAGGAAAATAAACCTTGGGAGAAACCAGGCTCAGTCGGGGTGCCAGTTCTCCTCTGGCCAATTAACAAACAGCGTATTATTATTATTATTCTGGCAGTTTTACAGCTCGGAGGTCATAATAGATCAGAATATTCGAGGGACCGGGGGCAACATGCTGGAGACGGGTTTATTGAGGATGATGTTGATTAAATAATTATTAAAGTGCAATATTCGAATGATCGGAGGCAACACGCCGGAGACGGGTTTATTGAGGATGACATATCGATTTAAGTATTATTTAATTGTAATATTCGAACAATCTCAGTCAACATGCCGGAGACGGGTTTATTGAGATGCCGTGTCGATGAGGCAGTTGCAGGGGGAGTCTAATCACGGTCTCCCAGACACTTCGGGGTCCTGTGTTGGTCATCTCTGGGCGCAGGTCCACCATCTGAACTGGATACGGCCTGGATCCGGTTGACTGCAGTAAACCTCGGGATAAAACAGAGAGACTAACATTAGCGTAGATGCCATTCTTCTGATGATGTAACGAGTACATCAGGTGTTATGGGAAGTGTTCCCGGTTCCGGCTGACCTAGTTAATGCAGCCTAACAATCATTTCATTGAAAAAGTGTTTTATGTGTATGCCACAGTAAAGAGATGTGTTTTTAGTCTAGATTTAAACTGACAGAGTGTGTCTGCTTCCCGAACAATGTTAGGAAGACTGTTCCAGAGTTTTGGAGCTAAATAGGAAAACGATCGACCGCCTGCAGTTGATTTGGATTTTCTCGGTATTATCAACTGGCCAGAATTTTGAGAACGCAGTAGACGTGATGGAGTATAATATGTTAAGACCTCGCTCAAGTATTGGGGAGCTAAACCATTTAGTGCTTTGTAAGTAATAAGTAAGATTTTAAAATGTATGCGATGTTTAATAGGCAGCCAGCGCAGTGTTGACAGAACTGGGCTAATATGGTCATACTTCCTGGTTCTAGTAAGAACTCGAGCTGCTGCGTTTTGGACCAGCTGGAGTTTATTTATTAAGCGAGCAGGGCAACCACCCAGTAGAGCATTACAATAATCTAGCCTTGAGCTCATGAACGCATGAACTAACTGTTCAGCATTTTGCATTGAGAGCATGTGCCGTAATTTAGATATATTTTTAAGATGGTAGAAAGCAGTTTTACAGATGCTAGAGACGTGGCTTTCAAACGAAAGATTGGTATCAAAGAGCACACCCAGGTTCCTCACTGACGACGAGGACTTGACAGAACAGCCATCAAGTGTTAGACAGTATTCTAGGCTACTACTTGTGGAGCTTTTTTGTCCAATAATTAAAAATTCTGTTTTTTCTGAATTGAGTTGCAGGAAATTACCAGTCATCCAATGTTTTATATCAGCTATGCATTCCGTTAATCTTGTGAACTGGTAAGTTTCTTCAGGGCGTGAAGAAATATAGAGCTGAGTATCGTCAGCATAACAATGAAAACTAACGCCATGCTTCCTAATGATATCTCCCAGTGGTAGCATGTACAGGGTGAAGAGTAGCGGTCCTAGCACTGAGCCTTGTGGTACTCCATACTGAACTTGCGATCGGTGTGACATATCTTCATTTACTACTACAAACTGATAACGGCCGCATAGGTATGATTTAAACCATGATAATGCAATTCCACTAATACCTACATAATTTTCGAGTCTATTCAAAAGAATGTTGTGGTCGATAGTATCAAATGCAGCGCTAAGATCGAGTAACACTAATAGAGAGATACAGCCACGATCAGATGATAAGAGTAAATCATATAGTTAATCAAACCAACATATAGTCAAACAAACCAATATATAGTTGAACAAACCAATATATACAAACCAATATATAGTTGATCAAACCAATATATAGTTGATCAAACCAATATATACAAACCAATAAATAGTTGATCAAACCAATATATAGTTGATCAAACCAATATATACAAACCAATATATAGTTGAACAAACCAATATATATTTGATCAAACCAATATATACAAACCAATATTATAGTTGAACAAACCGATATATAGTTGATCAAACCAATATATACAAACCAATATATAGTTGATCAAACCAATATATAGTCGAACAAACCGATATATAGTTGATCAAACCAATATATACAAACCAATATATAGTTGATCAAACCAATATATACAAATCAATATATAGTTGATCAAACCGATATATAGTTGAACAAACAATATATACAAGCCAATATATAGTTGATCAAACCAATATATAGTTGATCAAACCAATATATAGTCGAACAAACCGATATATAGTCGAACAAACCGATATATAGTTGAACAAACCAATATATACAAACCAATATATAGTTGAACAAACCAATATATACAAACCAATATATAGTTGATCAAACCAATATATAGTCGAACAAACCGATATATAGTTGTACAAACCAATATATAGTTGATCAAACCGATATATAGTTGATCAAACCAATATATACAAACCAATATATAGTTGAACAAACCAATATATAGTTGATCAAACCAATATATATAAACCAATATATAGTTGATCAAACCAATATATAGTTGATCAAACCAATATATAGTTGAACAAACCGATATATAGTTGAACAAACCAATATATACAAACCAATATATAGTTGATCAAACCAATATATAGTTGATCAAACCGATATATAGTTGATCAAACCAATATATAGTCGATCAAACCGATATATAGTTGATCAAACCAATATATAGTCGAACAAACCGATATATAGTTGAACAAACCAATATATACAAACCAATATATAGTTGATCAAACCAATATATAGTTGATCAAACCAATATATAGTCGAACAAACCGGTATATAGTTGAACAAACCAATATATACAAACCAATATATAGTTGAACAAACCAATATATACAAACCAATATATAGTTGAACAAACCAATATATAGTTGAACAAACCAATATATACAAACCAATATATAGTTGATCAAACCAATATATAGTCGAACAAACCGATATATAGTTGAACAAACCAATATATACAAACCAATATATAGTTGAACAAACCAATATATAGTTGAACAAACCAATATATAGTTGAACAAACCAATATATAGTTGAACAAACCAATATATACAAACCAATATATAGTTGATCAAATCAATATATAGTTGATCAAACCAATATATAGTTGATCAAACCTATATATAGTTGATCAAACCAATATATAGTTGATCAAACCAATATATAGTCGAACAAACCAATATATAGTTGATCAAACCAATATATAGTTGATCAAACCAATATATAGTCGAACAAACCGATATATAGTTGAACAAACCAATATATACAAACCAATATATAGTTGAACAAACCAATATATAGTTGATCAAACCAATATATAGTTGATCAAACCGATATATAGTTGATCAAACCAATATATACAAACCAATATATAGTTGATTAAACCAATATATAGTTGATCAAAACAATATATAGTCGAACAAATCGATATATAGTTGAACAAACCAATATATAGTTGATCAAACCAATATATAGTTGATCAAACCAATATATAGTTGATCAAACCAATATATACAAACCAATATATAGTTGAACAAACCAATATATAGTTGATCAAACCAATATATAGTTGATCAAACCGATATATAGTTGATCAAACCAATATATACAAACCAATATATAGTTGATCAAACCAATATATACAAACCAATATATAGTTGAACAAACCAATATATTCAAACCAATATATAGTTGATCAAACCAATATATAGTTGATCAAACCAATATATACAAACCAATATATAGTTGAACAAACCAATATATAGTTGATCAAACCAATATATAGTTGATCAAACCGATATATAGTTGATCAAACCAATATATACAAACCAATATATAGTTGATCAAACCAATATATACAAACCAATATATAGTTGAACAAACCAATATATTCAAACCAATATATAGTTGATCAAACCAATATATAGTTGATCAAACCAATATATACAAACCAATATATAGTTGAACAAACCAATATATAGTTGATCAAACCAATATATAGTTGATCAAACCGATATATAGTTGATCAAACCAATATATACAAACCAATATATAGTTGAACAAACCAATATACACAAACCAATATATAGTTGAACAAACCGATATAGAGTTGAACAAACCGATATATAGTTGAACAGACCGATATATAGTTGAACAAACCGATATATACAAACCAATATATAGTTGATCAAACCAATATATATAGTTGAACAAACCAATATATAACTGAAGAAACCAATATGTAGTTGAACAAACCGATATATAGTTGAACAAACCGATATATAGTTGAACAAACCAATATATACAAACCAATATATAGTTGATCAAACCAATATATATAGTTGAACAAACCAATATATAGTCGAACAAAACCGATATATAGTTGATCAAACCGATATATAGTTGAACAAACCGATATATACAAACCAATATATAGTTGATCAAACCAATATATATAGTTGAACAAACCAATATATAACTGAAGAAACCAATATGTAGTTGAGGAAACCATTGCATATGTGAGGAGCCCAATGTTTACTTGAAAAAAACAGTGTATAAAGGTGCAAAGCCATGTACACTTGATCAGACCAATGTATTATAAACCAATGTGTTTGTAATTAAACCATACATTCAACCAGTAAACCAATCCATATTCACACAATACACATGTATTATTTCCTGAACGGCTTCCCATAGTATGCTATCACACACACACACACACACACACACACACACACACACACACACACACACACACACACACACTCACACACACTCACACATGTTTGTTTTTGTGAAATGTGAGGACATTCCATAGGCGTAATGGTTTTTATACCGTACAAACCGTATTTTCTATCCCCTTACACTGCCCCTACCCCTAAACCTAACCCTCACACACACACACACACACACACACACACACACACACACACACACACACACACACACACACACACACACACACTCTCTCTTTCTCACACACACACACACACTCTCTCTCTCACACTCTCTCTCTCTCTCACACACACTCTCTCTCTCTCTCTCTCTCTCTCTCTCTCTCACACTCTCTCTCTCTCTCTCTCTCTCTCACACTCTCTCTCTCTCTCTCTCTCTCACACTCTCTCTCACACTCTCTCTCTCTCTCACACACACTCTCTCTCACACTCTCTCTCTCTCTCTCTCACACTCTCTCTCTCTCTCTCTCACACTCTCTCTCTCTCTCTCTCTCTCTCTCACACTCTCTCTCTCACACTCGCTCTCTCACACTCTCTCTCTCACACTCGCTCTCTCACACTCTCTCTCTCACACTCTCTCTCACACTCTCTCTCTCTCTCTCTCTCTCTCGCTCTCTCACACTCTCTCTCTCACACTCTCTCTCTCTCTCCTCTCACACTCTCTCTCTCTCTCTCTCACACTCTCTCTCTCACACACTCTCTCTCTCTCTCACACTCTCTCTCTCTCTCTCTCTCTCTCTCTCACACTCTCTCTCTCACACTCTCTCTCTCTCTCTCTCACACTCTCTCTCTCTCTCTCTCTCTCTCACACTCTCTCTCTCACACACTCTCTCTCTCTCTCACACTCTCTCTCTCTCTCTCTCTCTCTCTCTCTCACACTCTCTCTCTCTCTCTCTCACACTCTCTCTCTCACACACTCAAGATTCAAGATTCAAGATTCAAATAGCTTTATTGGCATGGTGAAAGAAATCTTTACATTGCCAAAGCATTCATAACACTATACGATAAAAATGAATAAATAATAAAAATAAAATAGAAATGACATGAAAATAAACAGCAATAAAAAGTCTAATCTTCTAGTATTTCCACAGTTGGTAGCTGTGTCCTGCTGGAGGCTCTTTTGTCGTGGCAGGACCTCACGTATCGGGCAGCAGGTGTGCGTTCGCTGGGCTTTCTCCTAGCAGGAGTGGGAGTTTGTCCATATTTGATTTTTGAAGGAAGTCTGTCTGGTGGGTTGTGAAAAGGGGATAGAAAGTGTCTCTAATATTTTTATAATTGGGGCAGAATGTCAAGAAGTGTAGCTCTGTTTCCAGCTGATTCTCTGTGCAGTGAGGACACAGTCACTCCTCCTTGGGCAGCCAGGTCTGTCTGTGTCTGCCTGTCTCTCTGCTCAGACTGTCTGTCTGCCAGGTCTGTCTGTGTCTGCTGTCTCTATGCTCAGACTGTGTTCACTGAGTCTGTACATGCTCAGGACTTTCCTCAGTTTAGGGTCGCTCACTTTACTCCGGTATCCAGCCAATTCATAATTTCTGTTCAGGGCCAAATAGCATTCCAGTTTACTCTGTTTGTCTGTTGCGTCTGTCCAATGTTTGAGGTATTTTTCTTTTTGTGTTTGAATGATTTGGTTTGGTCTGGCTGTGTTTTTATTGTCTGTTTGGTGACGTCAGCTCTAAGACCAATCGGCCGAGGGCGTTGTTCTCTGGCTTCAGCTGTTGGTAGGTCAGGGCTTTGTGATGGAGGGTCTGTTCATCGCTATTTTTAAGTGGGCATGGAATTTAATGGCTCTTTTTTGAATGGTTATCACAAGGGGTATAGTCCTAATTCTGCTCTACAGGCATTATTTGGGGTTTTGCGCTGAACTCGCAGCAAGATTTTGCACAGCTCGGTCTGTGAGTCTCTATTGGGTGTTTGTCCCATGTGGAGAACTCTTGGTCTGTGAGTGGACCCCAGACTTCACTCCCGTACAGCGCGATGGGCTCTATTACGGTTTTCATTATTTTTAGCCAGATTCTGATAGGGATGTCAATTTGAATATTTCTCTTAATTGCATAAAAAGCTCTCCGTGCCTTTTCTCTCAAGTCTTTAACCGCTTTTTTAAAATTTCCTGTGTTGCTAATATTTATGCCAAGGTAAGTGTAATCCTGCGTGTGTTCGAGGGGCATGTGGCCTAATTTAAAACTATGATGTTGGTCTTGGCGTCTGGGTCTTTTTTGGAAAATCATTATTTTAGTCTTTTTGGGGTTAACTGACAGAGCCCATGACTGACAGAAGTTGTTTAGGAGGTCTAGATGCTGCTGCAGACCCTCTTTAGTGGGAGACAGCAGCACCAGATCATCAGCAAACAGAAGGCACTTGACCTCAGTGTCCAGTAGAGTAAGGCCAGGGGCTGCAGACTGATCCAGGCCTGCGCTAGCTCATTTATGTAGATATTGAACAGTGCAGGACTTAAACTGCAGCCCTGTCTCACTCCACGACTCTGAGGGAGGAAATCTGTGTGTTTGTTACCAATTTTAACTGCAAATTTGTTGTTGGTGTACATTGATTTGATTATGTCGTATGTTTTTCCTCCGATGCCACACTGGATTAATTGAAGAAAAAGGCCTTCGTGCCAAATGGAGTCAAAAGCTTTGTTGAAGTCAACAAAACATGAGAAAATTTCCCTTTTGTTTTGGTTGATTTGCTTGTCGATTAAGGTATTGGAGAGTGTATATATGGTCTGATGTGCGATATTTTGGTTGGAAGCCAATTTGACATTTGCTCAGAACATTTCTGTCTCTGAGAAAGTGGGCTAGTCTGCCGTTTAGGATGTTGCAGAAGAGTTTGCCTAGGTTGCTGTTTACACATTGCTGTTTACCGTTTTTATGTATTGGTGTAATAAGACCTTTGTTCCAAATGTTGGGAAATACACCTAAACTCAGGATGATGTTGAAGAGCTTGAGAATGGCTGATTTTAATTTGTGGTCTGTGTATTTAATCATTTCATTTAGGATGCCATCGACACCACAGGCTTTTTGCGATTTGAGGGTTTGTATTTTGTCTAATAGTTCGGCTAGTGTTATTGGAGAGTCTAAGGGGTTCTGGTAGTCTTTGATGGTTGATTCTAAAACCTTTAGTTTGTCAGACAGGGCATTTTGTTCCTGATTTTTGTTGACATTACTAAAAAGGTTGGAGAAGTGGTTTATCCAAACATCTCCATTCTGAATGGCTAGTTCTTGATGGGAAGATTTGTTTAGTGTGTTCCAATGTTTCCAGAAGTGGTTGGATTGTAAGGATTCTTCAATTTCCCTGAGTTGAATTTTTGTGTTTTGTTCTTTTTTCTTTCTTAAAGTATTTCTATATTGTTTAAGTTTTTCGTGATGGAGGTGACGGATGTTCTCGTTGTCAGCATCTCTGTGTTTCTGATTGGATAGGATTCTTAATTCTTTCCTACGTTTTTTGCAGTCATTGTCAAACCATTTCTCAGTGGCATGTGGTCTTTTTGGTTTTCTTTTGGTGTGTTTTAGGTTGGATAATGTTGCTGATACCTCAAATATTCTGTTCAGCTTGTCTACTGCTAGGTTTGTAGCTTCACTATTGTGCTGGGAAAGGAGTGGCAAGGAATTGATCTAATAGGACTTGTATTTTCGGTTGACTAATTGTACTTAGATATGAATCTTTGCTGTTTTGTTTCCATCTATACATGTTTCTAAATGAGTGGAGCTGGGTTTGTTTAGATGCTTCTTGGTTGGGCATTGCTCTGTTTAAGTAGAGGGTTATTTTACTGTGGTCTGATAGTGGGCTTAGTGGGCTGACTGTGAATGCTCTGAGGGAGTTTGGGTTAAGGTCTGTCAGAAAATAGTCGACTGTACTGCTACCGAGAGATGAGCTGTAGGTGTATCTACCGTAGGAATCTCCTCGAAGTCTGCCGTTGATTAGGAACAGACCTAGTGTGCGACACAGATGAAGAAGATGCGTTCCGCTTTTGTTTGTTGTTTTGTCATAATTGTGTCTCTGTGTGTGTATAGGTGTGTGGAGGACGTCTCCTCCAGGCAGGTGTTTGTCCCCCTGAGAGTTGAGTGTGTCCAGTTCTTCACCTGTTCTGGCATTCAGGTCTCCACAGAGCAGCACGCTCCCCTGTGACTGGAAGTAATTACTAATAGTAGACTAATAGATAATAGTAAATCTCTCTCTCACACACACACACACACACACACACACACACACACACACACACACACACACACACACACACACACACACACACACACTCTCTCTCTCTTTCTCTCTCTCTCTCACACACACACTCTCTTTCTCTCTCTCTCTTACACACA
>JARQWZ010008230.1:0-28854 GCA_033150135.1 Gobio occitaniae
ACTACCATCCTTCTCCATGAGCAGCTGCTTACAGAGCTCCTGAGCAGCAAGGGCAATGACTCCCTGGGTGTTCCTCTCCTGGACAGAGAAAGGATGGAGCACATCTGGAATGTCCAGAAGAAGCATGTCAAATGCATTCAAGATCCCCCTGGTCTTGTGCTTTACACAGAGACGGGGAGCTTAACCAAGGGTGGCATGCTTCTGAAGACTTACAGATGTGCAAGAGGCTCCACTTCTCTCGAGTCCTTTCATTTACATCTAAACCGTTTCATCCCAGGTAAGTCTTTGTCACACAACTTGTGCATCTGTAAAGAAAGAGCATTATGTGTCTTTGTATGTTTCTTTAACACCTTCATCTTTAACACGCGGTTATGTCTATTTACAGGGACCAGTGCAAACAGTCTGAATTTTCAGATTTATCTGCTGGAGGGTCTACACCGGTGGAACCAGGACCGGGAGGCTGCTTCCCTGTCATCGGAGCCATCAGCTTTGCGCAGCTACACAGGAGAACTAGTTCACTGTGTAAACGGCAATTATGAAAAGCTGTTTGGCAGGAAAGTGGTCCCCACATTTTGTGCCCCTGCATGTTACACCGGTGAGTGAATTTGTTATTGTTTATAAATTTGCCATTTCTGTGTAATCTCAGTCTATATATTAGATTTTACCCTACAGTCTACTGTATCATATTTGATATGCAAATTTCTAAAGGCCTCTAAATTTTAAACATGATCAAAACTTTTCTGGAAACATGCCCTCTGTCATCTGATTGATATTCCATTTTTTTTTAGCAAGTAAAAGGCTTTTTATTATAATTGTACAAACAACCTCCTCCAGCTCGTGCTTCACATGTCTTTCTGCTGTGAAATCTGCACTGATTTTTAGAAAGTAATTCTAAAGAATAACTTTTATATTGTTAGTAATATTTGATTAACATTTACTGGACTGAAGCAACACAGGTTTACTTGATTAGAAAAATAATGAGCTCAAAATGAGCCTTGTTTTTAAAATTGTGCTTAAGCAATCGTAAAAAAAAAAAAAAAAAAACTGTAAAGGTTTTGGGCCTCTGAATAAAAATAAAAAAATTCTTCATTTTTTCCCTTCTCCTCAACTATGAGCTCCATATTCTCACAACATTACACTATATGAGCTACTACAAAAGCCTACTTTATCAAATATCATACACAACATTGTATTTAATTTCTGCTTGTTTATTGTGTTGGTTTCAGGTGAGCTCATTGGAGTGCAGTATCTGTTCCAGCAGACTGGTCAGTCACTGCAGGACATGAATCCAGACTCTGAGCAGACCGCAGAGCTCATTGAGGACCTCAGTGTGGAGGAGCGAGATGAAGATGAGGGCTTCTGTGACATCAGCGAGGATCACACCATTACAGATCCTGAAGCTGTTCTGTCACCATCCTCCTCCACACAGACACTGGGTTCTGCCACCCTGGTCACCAGCAGTGCTGCATCTGTACTGGGCTCCACATCCCCTTCACTGGTCCCTGACCCCACACATGGCCTCACACAGTCTCCTTCATCAGCTGAAGCTGGACCCTCAGGGACTGCTGTCTCTCCTCTCCCCTCAGAGCCAGAGGATGCTGGTCAGGATGATGATGATGATGATGATGATGATGATGATGAAGAGATGGTAAATACCACTCCTTTGTATTTCTTTCAAATCAAGTAGAATAATTCAAACAGTGATGAATTAACATCCAGTGCTTTGAATCCAGACTTTCCACATATTCTACATTTAAAAATACAGCCTAAAGTCATAAACAGCAAATATGCATTAAGTCAGCTTTATTTCTATAGTGCTTTGTACTAAACAGATTGTGTCAAAAGAGCTTTATGATGATAAACAGGAAAATAACAGAATTATGCTTTAAACAGATGTGATGTAGTAATTTCATTGTTTGTTTGTATTTTTTAATAGGCTGTTGACTACCAAAATGTCCCGGGTTACCAACATGTAGACAGGCTGGCAGAATATCTGGTGGAGCTCCGGGGTCACACAGCCCTCAGTCTGACCAACCAGGAAGCCAACACCATAATTGCTCTTTGGCAGAACCTTGATGACCGGGACAAGAAAGGGGTGGTGACAGCAGCTCGACACAAAAAAAGGCTGCTGAGTGGACGCTTCAGGGTACCGCAGAGGCCCACTCAAACCCCTGGACTAGAAAGCACCACCAGATGTGTGCTGGGTGCAGGTGGCATAGCTGCTCAGTGGCCTGACTGTTGCCGTCTGGTGGAGACCATCTTCATAAGACTTTGCACTGCTCACCCTAGCCCCAAAAGAAAAGGCAAGGGAGCCCTTTCAAGATGGTCTCTGATCCTGCAAGACTATCGCAGGATAAGGCAGCTTGTACTGGGCAACGGCTTGGTGATGGGAGGGACGTCAATACAGCTGATGGAGGTTAACCAGAACACCCTGATTCAGTGGCACAACAACAGACAGAAAAAGCAGGAACTGTCTGTGCTGCTTCAGGGCATTCAGTTGCCTCAGCCCCTCCCTGAAGCTCAGGAGCCTCTCCAGGTTGCCAAGCGCCTACCCACGGAGTCAGAACAACCAGGGGAGCTGCACCAGTACAAGCTACCAGAGAGCACAGCAGGTCAGGCAAAGCAGAGGCAGACTGCTGTTGGGCGACCCCCTCTCAGACCCAAGGCACCAGCACAGAGTCAGATGTTGGTTACACCATCAGCACCTGGATCATCACTGCAGATGCTGCCGAATATTATTATACCGGCAGCACCAGGTTTCCAGGGTGTGCCAATGTTTCAGGCTGTGCCAATGTTCCAGGGCATGCCAATGGTCCAAGGAGTCCAGATGGTCCAGGGCATGCCAATGATGCAGCCACTGTTACAGCCTGCAGTGGTGCAGGGCACCAGCTCACAGCCTACTACACCAGCTGCCATGCCCAAGAGACCCTACAGGAGAACTGTAGAGGCGAACACGTGCAAAAAATGTGGGCAATTTAAAACAATTGCAACTGGGCACAGCCAGTACAGGGGCAGGGTGTATTGCCCACAGACAGAGACCATTACAAAAGAGGAGTGGTTAGAAGAAATGAGGAGAACCACTTCTAAATAATGTATATATATATATTTTTTGTATATAGTATTATTTTTTTTTGTATATAGTATTGTGTATATAGAGTGCAGTAATATTTAACATTTTAATTTTGCTTTTAAACATTATTTAACATTTTAAAGCTGTTATTTAAAATTTAAATTTAATTGACCTTTTATTTTTGAAAACTTATTTAACATTTTATTTAATATTCATTACTGTTCTGTTTACATAATTGTAAAATAAAAACAATTTGACATGACAAGTGATTGCATTTTGACTTTTTTACTTTCACATAACACTGCAACAATAAAAACTTTGTATATTAAAAAATAATTTTCTTATTCTTGTGACAGACATTTTTCAGCAAAATGGTTACTGTTTAATGGGTTGCATCTTTGTTCATTACAAATAACAGATTTTCAAATGTCTTGTTTGAATATAACCTAAAAATGCTTATTCAGATCAAAAATAATACAACTACTAAATAATAATAACACTGTTCCATTGGTAACTTATTACATATGTATATTTTATTAACACTGGAACATTATGCATTCAAAAAAGTGTTTATTTAATTAAAATATAAATATTACAAAAAGTTGTCTTTAGCTGGATTCGAACCCCGGTCTTGGTGAGCACCTGCAATAGAAAACAGTGTAATGTAAATGCGCGATTTTCCCACACAAAGAAACTGGGAAAGTTATCACAAGACATATGCTAAGGAAGGAATATCTCCAAAAGTCACATTTCACCCTTTCTTTTCTTCATTTTTTCTTTTCCTTCTTCCCCTTCTCTCTTTCTTTCTTCCCCCTTTTCTTCCCTTCTTCCCCACCTTAGTTGGACTATTGTTCCCCAGCTTGAACGCAGCGCCTTAGACCGCTCGGCCATCCTGACGTTGCAGCTACTGGCGAGCAGCGTTTTTGGAGCTACACCGAATGGCAGATGATCTAGAAGCTAGTGCTCCCCCGCTCACCCTAGTCACCACACAGGCCTCGTTGGCGCAGTTAGGCAGCGCGTCAGTCTCATAATCTGAAGGTCGTGAGTTCGAGCCTCACACGGGGCAGAGTGGTGCTTTTTGGCACACGAGAGCGTTTAGGCGAAAGTGAGGGTTTCTTTATACCCTTTCGTGTGATTGTCCATTTCTTCATGAGCAATGCGATTGAAATCCAGTGCTTTTGTACGACTGATGTTGAATAAATGCAGTAATAGCATTCCTCTCATATTCACGTAATATGTGGCAGCGTTGCTGCAATGTTTTGTCAATGTTTAACATAATTCTTTCATTCTCATGACGTTTCTTGTCAACGGCAATGCAATGTTTCGCTTGACATTCCATGAATCTCATCCCATGACACTCCATCCCACACCCCCAAAAACCCATGACATGTCATTCCAAGAAATTTCCAGGAATTCCTTGCCATGACATTCTACTGCATCCCCAAAATGTTAGTCCATGACATCACAGTCAAACTCCAAGAATCACATTGCATCCCTCCAAAGAAACCCCAAACAAAACATGAATACCCTTTCACAAACAAGTTCTCATTCCGGTAAACATCGCAATGCGGTATTCCATTGAATCCCCTTCGATAAAACATGTCCAATTTCACAAAGTGTCATGGCATGAAATTCCAAGAAAACTGCATGAAAATTCCATAGAAGTCAATACATGGCACAAAAGTGTTACTTTAAAGTTCATGTGATGACGGCCAGCGTTACAGTAGTGTTTCTCTAGTTGTGACGTGAACCGAAATACAGTGCTTTGTCAACATTAATGTATCACTGGGTCAACTTGCCAGAGGGTTAAAGACTCTAGCTTGAGCCCGCGGCCAAAGGTTTGGTTTGTCAGAAGTGGGATTCGAACCCACGCCTCCAGGGGAGACTGCGACCTGAACGCAGCGCCTTAGACCGCTCGGCCATCCTGACGTTGCAGCTACTGGCGAGCAGCGTTTTTGGAGCTACACCGAATGGCAGATGATCTAGAAGCTAGTGATCCCCCGCTCACCCTAGTCACAACACAGGCCTCGTTGGCGCAGTTAGGCAGCGCGTCAGTCTCATAATCTGAAGGTCGTGAGTTCGAGCCTCACACGGGGCAGAGTGGTGCTTTTTGGCACACGAGAGCGTTTAGGCGAAAGTGAGGGTTTCTTTATACCCTTTCGTGTGATTGTCCATTTCTTCATGAGCAATGCGATTGAAATCCAGTGCTTTTGTAGGACTGATGTTGAATAAATGCAGTAATAGCATTCCTCTCATATTCACGTAATATGTGGCAGCGTTGCTGCAATGTTTTGTCAATGTTTAACATCATTCTTTCATTCTCATGACGTTTCTTGTCAACGGCAATGCAATGTTTCGCTTGACATTTCATGAATCTCATCCCATGACACTCCATCCCACACCCCAAAAACCCATGACATGTAATTCCAAGAAATTTCCAGGAATTTCTTGCCATGACATTCTACTGCATCCCCAAAATGTCAGTCCATGACATCACAGTCAAACTCCAAGAATCACATTGCATCCCTCCAAAGAAACCCCAAACAAAACATGAATACCCTTTCACAAACAAGTTCTCATTCCGGTAAACATCGCAATGCGGTATTCCATTGAATCCCCTTCGATAAAACATGTCCAATTTCACAAAGTGTCATGGCATGAAATTCCAAGAAAACTGCATGAAAATTCCATAGAAGTCAATACATGGCACAAAAGTGTTACTTTAAAGTTCATGTGATGACGGCCAGCGTTACAGTAGTGTTTCTCTAGTTGTGACGTGAACCGAAATACAGTGCTTTGTCAACATTAATGTATCACTGGGTCAACTTGCCAGAGGGTTAAAGACTCTAGCTTGAGCCCGCGGCCAAAGGTTTGGTTTGTCAGAAGTGGGATTCGAACCCACGCCTCCAGGGGAGACTGCGACCTGAACGCAGCGCCTTAGACCGCTCGGCCATCCTGACGTTGCAGCTACTGGCGAGCAGCGTTTTTGGAGCTACACCGAATGGCAGATGATCTAGAAGCTAGTGATCCCCCGCTCACCCTAGTCACAACACAGGCCTCGTTGGCGCAGTTAGGCAGCGCGTCAGTCTCATAATCTGAAGGTCGTGAGTTCGAGCCTCAAACGGGGCAGAGTGGTGCTTTTTGGCACACGAGAGCGTTTAGGCGAAAGTGAGGGTTTCTTTATACCCTTTCGTGTGATTGTCCATTTCTTCATGAGCAATGCGATTGAAATCCAGTGCTTTTGTAGGACTGATGTTGAATAAATGCAGTAATAGCATTCCTCTCATATTCATGTAATATGTGGCAAAGTTGCTGCAATGTTTTGTCAATGTTTAACATCATTCTTTCATTCTCATGACGTTTCTTGTCAACGGCAATGCAATGTTTCGCTTGACATTCCATGAATCTCATCCCATGACACTCCATCCCACACCCCAAAAACCCATGACATGTCATTCCAAGAAATTTCCAGGAATTCCTTGCCATTACATTCTACTGCATCCCCAAAATGTCAGTCCATGACATCACAGTCAAACTCCAAGAATCACATTGCATCCCTCCAAAGAAACCCCAAACAAAACATGAATACCCTTTCACAAACAAGTTCTCATTCCGGTAAACATCGCAATGCGGTATTCCATTGAATCCCCTTCGATAAAACATGTCCAATTTCACAAAGTGTCATGGCATGAAATTCCAAGAAAACTGCATGAAAATTCCATAGAAGTCCATACATGGCACAAAAGTGTTACTTTAAAGTTCATGTGATGACGGCCAGCGTTACAGTAGTGTTTCTCTAGGTGTGACGTGAACCGAAATACAGTGCTTTGTCAACATTAATGTATCACTGGGTCAACTTGCCAGAGGGTTAAAGACTCTAGCTTGAGCCCGCGGGCAAAGGTTTGGTTTGTCAGAAGTGGGATTCGAACCCACGCCTCCAGGGGAGACTGCGACCTGAACGCAGCGCCTTAGACCGCTCGGCCATCCTGACGTTGCAGCTACTGGTGAGCAGCGTTTTTGGAGCTACACCGAATGGCAGATGATCTAGAAGCTAGTGCTCCCCCGCTCACCCTAGTCACCACACAGGCCTCGTTGGCGCAGTTAGGCAGCGCGTCAGTCTCATAATCTGAAGGTCGTGAGTTCGAGCCTCACACGGGGCAGAGTGGTGCTTTTTGGCACACGAGAGCGTTTAGGCAAAACTGAGGGTTTCTTTATACCCTTTCGTGTGATTGTCCATTTCTTCATGAGCAATGCGATTGAAATCCAGTGCTTTTGTAGGACTGATGTTGAATAAATGCAGTAATAGCATTCTTCTCATATTCACGTAATATGTTGCAGCGTTGCTGCAATGTTTTGTCAATGTTTAACATCATTCTTTCATTCTCATGACGTTTCTTGTCAACGGCAATGCAATGTTTCGCTTGACATTTCATGAATCTCATCCCATGACACTCCATCCCACAACCCAAAAACCCATGACATGTCATTCCAAGAAATTTCCAGGAATTCCTTGCCATGACATTCTACTGCATCCCCAAAATGTCAGTCCATGACATCACAGTCAAACTCCAAGAATCACATTGCATCCCTCCAAAGAAACCCCAAACAGAACATGAATACCCTTTCACAAACAAGTTCTCATTCCGGTAAATATCGCAATGCGGTATTCCATTGAATCCCCTTCGATAAAACATGTCCAATTTCACAAAGTGTCATGGCATGAAATTCCAAGAAAACTGCATGAAAATTCCATAGAAGTCCATACATGGCACAAAAGTGTTACTTTAAAGTTCATGTGATGACGGCCAGCGTTACAGTAGTGTTTCTCTAGTTGTGACGTGAACCGAAATACAGTGCTTTGTCAACATTAATGTATCACTGGGTCAACTTGCCAGAGGGTTAAAGACTCTAGCTTGAGCCCGCGGGCAAAGGTTTGGTTTGTCAGAAGTGGGATTCGAACCCACGCCTCCAGGGGAGACTGCGACCTGAACGCAGCGCCTTAGACCGCTCGGCCATCCTGACGTTGCAGCTACTGGCGAGCAGCGTTTTTGGAGCTACACCGAATGGCAGATGATCTAGAAGCTAGTGCTCCCCCGCTCACCCTAGTCACCACACAGGCCTCGTTGGCGCAGTTAGGCAGCGCGGCAGTCTCATAATCTGAAGGTCGTGAGTTCGAGCCTCACACGGGGCAGAGTGGTGCTTTTTGGCACACGAGAGCATTTAGGCGAAAGTGAGGGTTTCTTTATACCCTTTCGTTTGATTGTCCATTTCTTCATGAGCAATGCGATTGAAATCCAGTGCTTTTGTAGGACTGATGTTGAATAAATGCAGTAATAGCATTCCTCTCATATTCATGTAATATGTGGCAAAGTTGCTGCAATGTTTTGTCAATGTTTAACATCATTCTTTCATTCTCATGATGTTTCTTGTCAACGGCAATGCAATGTTTCGCTTGACATTCCATGAATCTCATCCCATGACACTCCATCCCACACCCCAAAAACCCATGACATGTCATTCCAAGAAATTTCCAGGAATTCCTTGCATGACATTCTACTGCATCCCCAAAATGTCAGTCCATGACATCACAGTCAAACTCCAAGAATATCATTGCATCCCTCCAAAGAAACCCCAAACAAAACATGAATACCCTTTCACAAACAAGTTCTCATTCCGGTAACCATCGCAATGCGGTATTCCATTGAATCCCCTTCGATAAAACATGTCCAATTTCACAAAGTGTCATGGCATGAAATTCCAAGAAAACTGCATGAAAATTCCATAGAAGTCCATACATGGCACAAAAGTGTTACTTTAAAGTTCATGTGATGACGGCCAGCGTTACAGTAGTGTTTCTCTAGTTGTGACGTGAACCGAAATACAGTGCTTTGTCAACATTAATGTATCACTGGGTCAACTTGCCAAAGGGTTAAAGACTCTAGCTTGAGCCCGCAGCCAAAGGTTTGGTTTGTCAGAAGTGGGATTCGAACCCACGCCTCCAGGGGAGACTGCGACCTGAACGCAGCGCCTTAGACCGCTCGGCCATCCTGACGTTGCAGCTACTGGTGAGCAGCGTTTTTGGAGCTACACCGAATGGCAGATGATCTAGAAGCTAGTGCTCCCCCGCTCACCCTAGTCACCACACAGGCCTCGTTGGCGCAGTTAGGCAGCGCGTCAGTCTCATAATCTGAAGGTCGTGAGTTCGAGCCTCACACGGGGCAGAGTGGTGCTTTTTGGCACACGAGAGCGTTTAGGCAAAACTGAGGGTTTCTTTATACCCTTTCGTGTGATTGTCCATTTCTTCATGAGCAATGCGATTGAAATCCAGTGCTTTTGTAGGACTGATGTTGAATAAATGCAGTAATAGCATTCTTCTCATATTCACGTAATATGTTGCAGCGTTGCTGCAATGTTTTGTCAATGTTTAACATCATTCTTTCATTCTCATGACGTTTCTTGTCAACGGCAATGCAATGTTTCGCTTGACATTTCATGAATCTCATCCCATGACACTCCATCCCACAACCCAAAAACCCATGACATGTCATTCCAAGAAATTTCCAGGAATTCCTTGCCATGACATTCTACTGCATCCCCAAAATGTCAGTCCATGACATCACAGTCAAACTCCAAGAATCACATTGCATCCCTCCAAAGAAACCCCAAACAGAACATGAATACCCTTTCACAAACAAGTTCTCATTCCGGTAAATATCGCAATGCGGTATTCCATTGAATCCCCTTCGATAAAACATGTCCAATTTCACAAAGTGTCATGGCATGAAATTCCAAGAAAACTGCATGAAAATTCCATAGAAGTCCATACATGGCACAAAAGTGTTACTTTAAAGTTCATGTGATGACGGCCAGCGTTACAGTAGTGTTTCTCTAGTTGTGACGTGAACCGAAATACAGTGCTTTGTCAACATTAATGTATCACTGGGTCAACTTGCCAGAGGGTTAAAGACTCTAGCTTGAGCCCGCGGGCAAAGGTTTGGTTTGTCAGAAGTGGGATTCGAACCCACGCCTCCAGGGGAGACTGCGACCTGAACGCAGCGCCTTAGACCGCTCGGCCATCCTGACGTTGCAGCTACTGGCGAGCAGCGTTTTTGGAGCTACACCGAATGGCAGATGATCTAGAAGCTAGTGCTCCCCCGCTCACCCTAGTCACCACACAGGCCTCGTTGGCGCAGTTAGGCAGCGCGGCAGTCTCATAATCTGAAGGTCGTGAGTTCGAGCCTCACACGGGGCAGAGTGGTGCTTTTTGGCACACGAGAGCATTTAGGCGAAAGTGAGGGTTTCTTTATACCCTTTCGTTTGATTGTCCATTTCTTCATGAGCAATGCGATTGAAATCCAGTGCTTTTGTAGGACTGATGTTGAATAAATGCAGTAATAGCATTCCTCTCATATTCATGTAATATGTGGCAAAGTTGCTGCAATGTTTTGTCAATGTTTAACATCATTCTTTCATTCTCATGATGTTTCTTGTCAACGGCAATGCAATGTTTCGCTTGACATTCCATGAATCTCATCCCATGACACTCCATCCCACACCCCAAAAACCCATGACATGTCATTCCAAGAAATTTCCAGGAATTCCTTGCATGACATTCTACTGCATCCCCAAAATGTCAGTCCATGACATCACAGTCAAACTCCAAGAATATCATTGCATCCCTCCAAAGAAACCCCAAACAAAACATGAATACCCTTTCACAAACAAGTTCTCATTCCGGTAACCATCGCAATGCGGTATTCCATTGAATCCCCTTCGATAAAACATGTCCAATTTCACAAAGTGTCATGGCATGAAATTCCAAGAAAACTGCATGAAAATTCCATAGAAGTCCATACATGGCACAAAAGTGTTACTTTAAAGTTCATGTGATGACGGCCAGCGTTACAGTAGTGTTTCTCTAGTTGTGACGTGAACCGAAATACAGTGCTTTGTCAACATTAATGTATCACTGGGTCAACTTGCCAAAGGGTTAAAGACTCTAGCTTGAGCCCGCAGCCAAAGGTTTGGTTTGTCAGAAGTGGGATTCGAACCCACGCCTCCAGGGGAGACTGCGACCTGAACGCAGCGCCTTAGACCGCTCGGCCATCCTGACGTTGCAGCTACTGGCGAGCAGCGTTTTTGGAGCTACACCGAATGGCAGATGATCTAGAAGCTAGTGCTCCCCCGCTCACCCTAGTCACCACACAGGCCTCGTTGGCGCAGTTAGGCAGCGCGTCAGTCTCATAATCTGAAGGTCGTGAGTTCGAGCCTCACACGGGGCAGAGTGGTGCTTTTTGGCACACGAGAGCGTTTAGGCGAAAGTGAGGGTTTCTTTATACCCTTTCGTGTGATTGTCCATTTCTTCATGAGCAATGCGATTGAAATCCAGTGCTTTTGTAGGACTGATGTTGAATAAATGCAGTAATAGCATTCCTCTCATATTCATGTAATATGTGGCAAAGTTGCTGCAATGTTTTGTCAATGTTTAACATCATTCTTTCATTCTCATGACGTTTCTTGTCAACGGCAATGCAATGTTTCGCTTGACATTCCATGAATCTCATCCCATGACACTCCATCCCACACCCCAAAAACCCATGACATGTCATTCCAAGAAATTTCCAGGAATTCCTTGCCATGACATTCTACTGCATCCCCAAAATGTCAGTCCATGACATCACAGTCAAACTCCAAGAATCACATTGCATCCCTCCAAAGAAACCCCAAACAAAACATGAATACCCTTTCACAAACAAGTTCTCATTCCGGTAAACATCGCAATGCGGTATTCCATTGAATCCCCTTCGATAAAACATGTCCAATTTCACAAAGTGTCATGGCATGAAATTCCAAGAAAACTGCATGAAAATTCCATAGAAGTCAATACATGGCACAAAAGTGTTACTTTAAAGTTCATGTGATGACGGCCAGCGTTACAGTAGTGTTTCTCTAGTTGTGACGTGAACCGAAATACAGTGCTTTGTCAACATTAATGTATCACTGGGTCAACTTGCCAGAGGGTTAAAGACTCTAGCTTGAGCCCGCGGCCAAAGGTTTGGTTTGTCAGAAGTGGGATTCGAACCCACGCCTCCAGGGGAGACTGCGACCTGAACGCAGCACCTTAGACCGCTCGGCCATCCTGACGTTGCAGCTACTGGCGAGCAGCGTTTTTGGAGCTACACCGAATGGCAGATGATCTAGAAGCTAGTGATCCCCCGCTCACCCTAGTCACAACACAGGCCTCGTTGGCGCAGTTAGGCAGCGCGTCAGTCTCATAATCTGAAGGTCGTGAGTTCGAGCCTCACACGGGGCAGAGTGGTGCTTTTTGGCACACGAGAGCGTTTAGGCGAAAGTGAGGGTTTCTTTATACCCTTTCGTGTGATTGTCCATTTCTTCATGAGCAATGCGATTGAAATCCAGTGCTTTTGTAGGACTGATGTTGAATAAATGCAGTAATAGCATTCCTCTCATATTCATGTAATATGTGGCAAAGTTGCTGCAATGTTTTGTCAATGTTTAACATCATTCTTTCATTCTCATGACGTTTCTTGTCAACGGCAATGCAATGTTTCGCTTGACATTCCATGAATCTCATCCCATGACACTCCATCCCACACCCCAAAAACCCATGACATGTCATTCCAAGAAATTTCCAGGAATTCCTTGCATGACATTCTACTGCATCCCCAAAATGTCAGTCCATGACATCACAGTCAAACTCCAAGAATCACATTGCATCCCTCCAAAGAAACCCCAAACAAAACATGAATACCCTTTCACAAACAAGTTCTCATTCCGGTAACCATCGCAATGCGGTATTCCATTGAATCCCCTTCGATAAAACATGTCCAATTTCACAAAGTGTCATGGCATGAAATTCTAAGAAAACTGCATGAAAATTCCATAGAAGTCCATACATGGCACAAAAGTGTTACTTTAAAGTTCATGTGATGACGGCCAGCGTTACAGTAGTGTTTCTCTAGTTGTGACGTGAACCGAAATACAGTGCTTTGTCAACATTAATGTATCACTGGGTCAACTTGCCAGAGGGTTAAAGACTCTAGCTTGAGCCCGCAGCCAAAGGTTTGGTTTGTCAGAAGTGGGATTCGAACCCACGCCTCCAGGGGAGACTGCGACCTGAACGCCAGCTGCCGAAGGATCGTCCAACATTTTGGGGCAGATGTTGAACAATGTTGAACTCCACAGCCAATCACGTCGAAGCACTATAACATTTGCAACCAATCAGAAAGCCCCATTCTTAACATTACCTCGACATTTTCGACATTTGACCAATCAGAGTTCAATGAATTCTTGACATTTTCGACATTTGACCAATCAGAGTTCAGGAACTGTCACGAGCACGTTTACGCCTTTCACCGCTAGTTGAAGCGGCAAGCCAGATGTCAATCAAGTTTCCGAACTGAGCCGAAGGTTTACGAAGTGATGACATAGTCCTCAGGGGGTGTGTCAGAGTTCAAAAATAGTTCAGCAGACGAGCATCACGGACACGGAGGTCAGCATTTTCACGGAGGTCAAGTTTATTTATAGAAAACATACACAGCGAAATTTCGGACAGCAGGTAAGAAAAAGAATGACATATTTGAATGACATGTTGTGTTGTGCGTTTTTTTCCCCAAAGAAATCATTTTATTAAGGGTAGTTTTGTCCAAAACAGTTTAATCCTGGGCAAAAAAAATGTCTGGAAAAAAATCCCATAAAGGCATGTCGGACTCTGAATGGATAGCACGTCTAAAAAAGTTTGCCAGCACAGGAGTTTGGCCATCATCTGAGGGTAACAGACCAGCACCACGACAGAAAAAGTGGCATGACGTGTATCAAAGGGTGAGTGTGTGCTTTTGTGACCTTTTCATGAAATAAACAACTTAAGTGTTTGTTGACTTGCATAATTGAACATTAGAATTGTTTGTTAAATGTATTTGCATAACAGAAGAACATATTAGTGGTCAGTACAAACATGTACCTGATCTCATTCATTAGAACAATGGTTTGTTACTTATGGTTTACACCAATGTAAACCAGGTATCATTATTATTTATAGATGTTTATGAATATCTATATGCTGCATATAAATGATGTTGCAGGTATTTGAGATTTATGTCATACTATAAAAAAACTACAGTGTGAACTGTACTTTAAAAAACTACTAGACTTGTTTGTTTTGGGGGGAAGGGGGGGGGGGGGGTTGAGAGAGAGGGGGCAGGGATGTTGGGGGATGGTTTGAAGGTGTGAGATGTTCATCTCTTGTTCTTTTAGTGGGGGAAACAAACTCACTCATTCACTCTTTCTCTAATTTTACATTTTCCCCATCAAAGAACATTAATTAATACAAAATAAATATGACACGCATCCTGGAAAATGACAGTGAATAAATGTGCCATACCTGTTTAGTTAGAAATGCATGTATTGTGTATTACATGTTATAATGTTTACAGATTGAAAAATGTCCGATGCAGTCTCGCGGCCAGACAACCTTACTTGGAGCAGTCCCTAAGTGTATGTGTGGTTTTCACACTCAAAAGGTAACAATGTGAAGATGTTGCAAGTATTTATTTTTATATATATATTTTACTAAACAATTTTTTTTTCTCATTCAAAAATGATTGTATGTATTTTTGTGGTTGTCTTAAACAGGCCACTGCCGCTACTGGACCAGCACAGCAGGTCATGGAGCAGAGTCTGCCTCAGCCTCAGCTCCAGCCCCAGACCACTCCATCTGTGACATCTAGGATAATTCCAAGTTTGTCAAGGGTAATACAATTTAAAGGAATTTCAATTTTAAGTTTAAAAGTTAAGTTGAAATGTAATGAAGTGCAGAAAGTACAAGGCTGTGTTGTTGGCTGGTATGTTTTTCACACCTACCTGCCAATTGTCACACCTTGTACAGGGGTGTGCTGATTGGTTAGTTTGAATGCCATGTCACATGGTCAATGATAAAAGAACAATGTAACCTATGTGCTCTCTTTCTTCTCTTCTCAAGTCCTTCATGGCATCTCTCTTGATCTTTTTCTTGATCTCTTTCTGTATTGCTCAGGTAACATTCCACTTATGCACAATGAATTATACACACATTATTAATTCAGTCATCATGCATCTACTTGTGGCCATTTAAAGTGTAATCGTAATTACTGTTAATAAATACCTTCTCTTAGAATCTATGCTCAAACTACTTTTGATTTTAAGTAATTTTAAAAGGTACCTGCTGAATTACAATATACTCACATTATAGCAATGCCTTCCCACATATTTGTATATTCTAACTGTGCTTATTTCAATCTGTATAAGTAGAAGAGGGACACTAAAATGCTACTTTTATACCATTGTCCTGCTTTCTCTCAGTTATTCAGCAATCTTACATCATGAACTTTAGGGAAACCATTCTACAGAAACCAGTTTGCATATTGTATTTAACTAGTTGAACAATAACATATAGGAACAATAGATATTTTGTAATTTTCCAAAAATGTAATTATATATTTGTTACAGCACATTTAGTCTTTTCATTGAAATTGTTTTTCCTTATTTTAGTTTACCAAGCCAAGATTTAGTGGGTCCCACATCGCTGCAGCAAAGCCCAACCTAATTATGGCTAGGAAACCATCTCAGGTTGTTGACAAGCCCAGTGCAGCAGTGTCCAGTGGTCCCATTACAAGCACCACTGTCTCTGTAAGTACTGGTATAATCCACATTGCATTGTATGAAGACACACTCCACTCCTGTGCACTTTTTAGTGACATATTTAACTCTAACAGTACAGAAGAACAGTACAATATAATCTTTGAATTAAATAGATTTTATATACACTGCAGTACAAAAGTTGGTTTTTTTTTTTAAAGAAATGTTACACTTTTATTCAGCAATTGATGCACTAAATAATTTGAAAATAGATTATAATAAGCAGCGAAAGATATTAAAATGCAATTATATTTCCTGGTATTACTGTTTTTGTCTGTATATTAATCTTCAATCTTCTTTCAAAAAACAAAGGCTATAGTATACAGTTTTGTAACTGCATCTAGGATGAGTTAAAATTATTAGACAGTTATGTTTGACTGTTTCTCCTGTTATAAAACATCTATTATATTTCACTACGTGATTGTACAGACACAAGACCCTGGAGTTCCAGCCTCTGTCTCCAGAACCACTGCAGATGTGCCCAGTCCTGCCGAGTCTTGCAGTATTGTCTCGGTAAGTCATTTCAAATTCTGTTGGTCTATAAAGGTAACTAAACTGGCATATTAACCCTAACTTAACACAAAACAGTGCTGGCTGCTGACACAGTTCTGAAAACTTTTGGAACAAATTTACCATCAGTTTTATTCTATTAATGTAAAGTAAGTACTTGATATCCAATATTTTATAGGATGGGGCTTACATACCCTGACATTTTGAATGTGATAACCAGTAGCTTCCTTAAACACTTTCAAGCTTAATAAACACTAACCAAGCAAAGTCATAATGTTTGTGCTTGGCTCCTCAGAGAATCAACTTGATAATAAATGTAAAGAAATATTTATGGTTGTCAACATAATCAGATATTTAAAATAAAGAGATGATGTTTGCAAAATTAGTTAGAAAATAAGCTTACCTGCTGTTGATATTTTATATATTAAACTGGCTTTAAGAATATTCATTCCTTTTTGGATGACAGTAGTGACTAATACAAAGTTACCAGTTTTATTGTAGCAATAATCACTGTTTTATGTGAGGGTAGTCTTGGAAAAATAAAGCGCTTATTGATCAAATGATCTTGCTAGACTTAACGTTTTTTCTTTTTCTTTCACAGACTGCTCCTTCTGGGGCAATATTGCAAGCTCCATCTGCAGTTCGACTGCATCGTTTGTGGTCGGAGACCTTGCCACAGGAAGACCACAGGTGGATTGCAAACAGACTTTTTAAAACGGGGCCCAAGGGGAAACCAGAGCTTCGTGAAAACGTACAGCTCTGGTATTACCCACCACAGCCAGCACTTACCTACAACCAGGCTCCAGCTCCAGACAGATTTTTTTGTCATGCTCTGTTGCTGTGGATGCCGTACAAGCTGTGGAGGGTTAAGGTTCTTTGTCCCAATCCTGCCTGTAGACAGCATCAGCTGACAGGTGGAGGTCTGCACAAAAGGGCACGGCAGGTTCTGGACATCGATAGGATGTACAACATGGTCACAGAAACCCTAATCTGTGCCAAGTGTAAAGCCACGCATGTGTCTTGGAGTCAGACTGTCCTGCAACAGCTGGATCTGGGCCATCGATCGGAGTTTCGGGTCATCCTCACGCGGAAGTAAGTACACTTTCATTCCACATCCACTTGATAGCCCTTCATCACATTTATTTTCAAATACTTTACAAAACAAATATGTAAATTGGATTTTGCTTTTCCTAAGGTATGCCTGTGATATGAGGGTCATTCGGTTCCTGCGCGAACGTGGCCTAGGCAACAGTCCCACGCGGATAATTAAACAGCTGCGTGAGAACCACAGTGAGGAGTGGCTCCAGCGTCTGGCCCGGTACACCACGCAGTGTTTGGACTTCCGCAATGCACCTGGGGTGTTGCCGGTAAAATTTCAGGAACCCCCAGAGCCTACAGTGGTGCCAAGCTGCAAGTGGCTGCTCACAGTGTACAGTCAAGACATCCTGACAAGGCTGGATGAAATCCATGCCAAGATAACATCCACCTATGGCTCTGTCTTGAAGATGGATTCCACTAAAAAGGTTAGTGGTGGATTTTTGTTCATTTATGATGCTGTTTATTATATCACAGCATGGCACTCTGTGGTGTGCAGTTTCATTACATTCACAGCATGCTTCATATCATGTCTATTACAGATCACCAAGAAACTGGCTGGGACGGCGAGGGGAACGGGACTCTGGCTTACCTCTGTTGGCAATGAGTTTGGTCAGGTGCTCATAAGTGTGCTTACAGCCCAGGAAGGAGCAGGACTGGACATAATGGTAGATGGTCTGGTGAAACGGTACCAGAAGGCTGGTGTGGACCCACCTGCTGTGTTGTACGTGGACTGTGGCTGCTGCACTGAGGTGGGCGAGACCAAGCTGAAAAAAAGATTCAGAGGTTGGCCAGATCTCATGGTCCGCTTGGACATCTGGCATTTTATGCGCAGGATTGCCTTGGGGTGTACAACTGATGCCCATCAGCTGTATCCCATCTTTATGTCACGGCTGTCAGCATGCATTTTTGAGTGGGATGCGGCTGATGTTTCTGAGCTTCGCAAAGCAAAGAGAGAACAGTTGATATCTCAGGGTTGGCCCGCGCTGACAGATGAAGATGTCAACAAGCATCTTACCAGGATGGAGCTGGCTCTCCATTGCCGGAGGAGGACCCGTGGAGTGGAGACTACCATCCTTCTCCATGAGCAGCTGCTTACAGAGCTCCTGAGCAGCAAGGGCAATGACTCCCTGGGTGTTCCTCTCCTGGACAGAGAAAGGATGGAGCACATCTGGAATGTCCAGAAGAAGCATGTCAAATGCATTCAAGATCCCCCTGGTCTTGTGCTTTACACAGAGACGGGGAGCTTAACCAAGGGTGGCATGCTTCTGAAGACTTACAGATGTGCAAGAGGCTCCACTTCTCTCGAGTCCTTTCATTTACATCTAAACCGTTTCATCCCAGGTAAGTCTTTGTCACACAACTTGTGCATCTGTAAAGAAAGAGCATTATGTGTCTTTGTATGTTTCTTTAACACCTTCATCTTTAACACGCGGTTATGTCTATTTACAGGGACCAGTGCAAACAGTCTGAATTTTCAGATTTATCTGCTGGAGGGTCTACACCGGTGGAACCAGGACCGGGAGGCTGCTTCCCTGTCATCGGAGCCATCAGCTTTGCGCAGCTACACAGGAGAACTAGTTCACTGTGTAAACGGCAATTATGAAAAGCTGTTTGGCAGGAAAGTGGTCCCCACATTTTGTGCCCCTGCATGTTACACCGGTGAGTGAATTTGTTATTGTTTATAAATTTGCCATTTCTGTGTAATCTCAGTCTATATATTAGATTTTACCCTACAGTCTACTGTATCATATTTGATATGCAAATTTCTAAAGGCCTCTAAATTTTAAACATGATCAAAACTTTTCTGGAAACATGCCCTCTGTCATCTGATTGATATTCCATTTTTTTTTAGCAAGTAAAAGGCTTTTTATTATAATTGTACAAACAACCTCCTCCAGCTCGTGCTTCACATGTCTTTCTGCTGTGAAATCTGCACTGATTTTTAGAAAGTAATTCTAAAGAATAACTTTTATATTGTTAGTAATATTTGATTAACATTTACTGGACTGAAGCAACACAGGTTTACTTGATTAGAAAAATAATGAGCTCAAAATGAGCCTTGTTTTTAAAATTGTGCTTAAGCAATCGTAAAAAAAAAAAAAAAAAAACTGTAAAGGTTTTGGGCCTCTGAATAAAAATAAAAAAATTCTTCATTTTTTCCCTTCTCCTCAACTATGAGCTCCATATTCTCACAACATTACACTATATGAGCTACTACAAAAGCCTACTTTATCAAATATCATACACAACATTGTATTTAATTTCTGCTTGTTTATTGTGTTGGTTTCAGGTGAGCTCATTGGAGTGCAGTATCTGTTCCAGCAGACTGGTCAGTCACTGCAGGACATGAATCCAGACTCTGAGCAGACCGCAGAGCTCATTGAGGACCTCAGTGTGGAGGAGCGAGATGAAGATGAGGGCTTCTGTGACATCAGCGAGGATCACACCATTACAGATCCTGAAGCTGTTCTGTCACCATCCTCCTCCACACAGACACTGGGTTCTGCCACCCTGGTCACCAGCAGTGCTGCATCTGTACTGGGCTCCACATCCCCTTCACTGGTCCCTGACCCCACACATGGCCTCACACAGTCTCCTTCATCAGCTGAAGCTGGACCCTCAGGGACTGCTGTCTCTCCTCTCCCCTCAGAGCCAGAGGATGCTGGTCAGGATGATGATGATGATGATGATGATGATGATGATGATGAAGAGATGGTAAATACCACTCCTTTGTATTTCTTTCAAATCAAGTAGAATAATTCAAACAGTGATGAATTAACATCCAGTGCTTTGAATCCAGACTTTCCACATATTCTACATTTAAAAATACAGCCTAAAGTCATAAACAGCAAATATGCATTAAGTCAGCTTTATTTCTATAGTGCTTTGTACTAAACAGATTGTGTCAAAAGAGCTTTATGATGATAAACAGGAAAATAACAGAATTATGCTTTAAACAGATGTGATGTAGTAATTTCATTGTTTGTTTGTATTTTTTAATAGGCTGTTGACTACCAAAATGTCCCGGGTTACCAACATGTAGACAGGCTGGCAGAATATCTGGTGGAGCTCCGGGGTCACACAGCCCTCAGTCTGACCAACCAGGAAGCCAACACCATAATTGCTCTTTGGCAGAACCTTGATGACCGGGACAAGAAAGGGGTGGTGACAGCAGCTCGACACAAAAAAAGGCTGCTGAGTGGACGCTTCAGGGTACCGCAGAGGCCCACTCAAACCCCTGGACTAGAAAGCACCACCAGATGTGTGCTGGGTGCAGGTGGCATAGCTGCTCAGTGGCCTGACTGTTGCCGTCTGGTGGAGACCATCTTCATAAGACTTTGCACTGCTCACCCTAGCCCCAAAAGAAAAGGCAAGGGAGCCCTTTCAAGATGGTCTCTGATCCTGCAAGACTATCGCAGGATAAGGCAGCTTGTACTGGGCAACGGCTTGGTGATGGGAGGGACGTCAATACAGCTGATGGAGGTTAACCAGAACACCCTGATTCAGTGGCACAACAACAGACAGAAAAAGCAGGAACTGTCTGTGCTGCTTCAGGGCATTCAGTTGCCTCAGCCCCTCCCTGAAGCTCAGGAGCCTCTCCAGGTTGCCAAGCGCCTACGCACGGAGTCAGAACAACCAGGGGAGCTGCACCAGTACAAGCTACCAGAGAGCACAGCAGGTCAGGCAAAGCAGAGGCAGACTGCTGTTGGGCGACCCCCTCTCAGACCCAAGGCACCAGCACAGAGTCAGATGTTGGTTACACCATCAGCACCTGGATCATCACTGCAGATGCTGCCGAATATTATTATACCGGCAGCACCAGGTTTCCAGGGTGTGCCAATGTTTCAGGCTGTGCCAATGTTCCAGGGCATGCCAATGGTCCAAGGAGTCCAGATGGTCCAGGGCATGCCAATGATGCAGCCACTGTTACAGCCTGCAGTGGTGCAGGGCACCAGCTCACAGCCTACTACACCAGCTGCCATGCCCAAGAGACCCTACAGGAGAACTGTAGAGGCGAACACGTGCAAAAAATGTGGGCAATTTAAAACAATTGCAACTGGGCACAGCCAGTACAGGGGCAGGGTGTATTGCCCACAGACAGAGACCATTACAAAAGAGGAGTGGTTAGAAGAAATGAGGAGAACCACTTCTAAATAATGTATATATATATATTTTTTGTATATAGTATTATTTTTTTTTGTATATAGTATTGTGTATATAGAGTGCAGTAATATTTAACATTTTAATTTTGCTTTTAAACATTATTTAACATTTTAAAGCTGTTATTTAAAATTTAAATTTAATTGACCTTTTATTTTTGAAAACTTATTTAACATTTTATTTAATATTCATTACTGTTCTGTTTACATAATTGTAAAATAAAAACAATTTGACATGACAAGTGATTGCATTTTGACTTTTTTACTTTCACATAACACTGCAACAATAAAAACTTTGTATATTAAAAAATAATTTTCTTATTCTTGTGACAGACATTTTTCAGCAAAATGGTTACTGTTTAATGGGTTGCATCTTTGTTCATTACAAATAACAGATTTTCAAATGTCTTGTTTGAATATAACCTAAAAATGCTTATTCAGATCAAAAATAATACAACTACTAAATAATAATAACACTGTTCCATTGGTAACTTATTACATATGTATATTTTATTAACACTGGAACATTATGCATTCAAAAAAGTGTTTATTTAATTAAAATATAAATATTACAAAAAGTTGTCTTTAGCTGGATTCGAACCCCGGTCTTGGTGAGCACCTGCAATAGAAAACAGTGTAATGTAAATGCGCGATTTTCCCACACAAAGAAACTGGGAAAGTTATCACAAGACATATGCTAAGGAAGGAATATCTCCAAAAGTCACATTTCACCCTTTCTTTTCTTCATTTTTTCTTTTCCTTCTTCCCCTTCTCTCTTTCTTTCTTCCCCCTTTTCTTCCCTTCTTCCCCACCTTAGTTGGACTATTGTTCCCCAGCTTGAACGCAGCGCCTTAGACCGCTCGGCCATCCTGACGTTGCAGCTACTGGCGAGCAGCGTTTTTGGAGCTACACCGAATGGCAGATGATCTAGAAGCTAGTGCTCCCCCGCTCACCCTAGTCACCACACAGGCCTCGTTGGCGCAGTTAGGCAGCGCGTCAGTCTCATAATCTGAAGGCGCAGTTAGGCAGCGCGTCAGTCTCATAATCTGAAGGTCGTGAGTTCGAGCCTCACACGGGGCAGAGTGGTGCGTTTTGGCACACGAGAGCGTTCAGGCGAAAGTGAGGGTTTCTTTATACCCTTTCGTGTGATTGTCCATTTCTTCATGAGCAATGCGATTGAAATCCAGTGCTTTTGTAGGACTGATGTTGAATAAATGCAGTAATAGCATTCCTCTCATATTCACGTAATATGTGGCAGCGTTGCTGCAATGTTTTGTCAATGTTTAACATCATTCTTTCATTCTCATGACGTTTCTTGTCAACGGCAATGCAATGTTTCGCTTGACATTCCATGAATCTCATCCCATGACACTCCATCCCACACCCCAAAAACCCATTACATGTCATTCCAAGAAATTTCCAGGAATTCCTTGCCATGACATTCTACTGCATCCCCAAAATGTCAGTCCATGACATCACAGTCAAACTCCAAGAATCACATTGCATCCCTCCATAGAAACCCCAAACAAAACATGAATACCCTTTCACAAACAAGTTCTCATTCCGGTAAACATCGCAATGCGGTATTCCATTGAATCCCCTTCGATAAAACATGTCCAATTTCACAAAGTGTCATGGCATGAAATTCCAAGAAAACTGCATGAAAATTCCATAGAAGTCCATACATGGCACAAAAGTGTTACTTTAAAGTTTCATGTGATGACGGCCAGCGTTACAGTAGTGTTTCTCTAGTTGTGACGTGAACCGAAATGCAGTGCTTTGTCAACATTAATGTATCACTGGGTCAACTTGCCAGAGGGTTAAAGACTCTAGCTTGAGCCCGCGGCCAAAGGTTTGGTTTGTCAGAGGTGGGATTCGAACCCACGCCTGCAGGGGAGACTGCGACCTGAACGCAGCGTCTTAGACCGCTCGGCCATCCTGACGTTGCAGCTACTGGCGAGCAGCGTTTTTGGAGCTACACCGAATGGCAGATGATCTAGAAGCTAGTGCTCCCCCGCTCACCCTAGTCACAACACAGGCCTCGTTGGCGCAGTTAGGCAGCGCGTCAGTCTCATAATCTGAAGGTCGTGAGTTCGAGCTTCACACGGGGCAGAGTGGTGCTTTTTGGCACACGAGAGCGTTCAGGCGAAAGTGAGGGTTTCTTTATACCCTTTCGTGTGATTGTCCATTTCTTCATGAGCAATGCGATTGAAATCCAGTGCTTTTGTAGGACTGATGTTGAATAAATGCAGTAATAGCATTCCTCTCATATTCACGTAATATGTGGCAGCGTTGCTGCAATGTTTTGTCAATGTTTAACATCATTCTTTCATTCTCATGACGTTTCTTGTCATCGGCAATGCAATGTTTCGCTTGACATTCCATGAATCTCATCCCATGACACTCCATCCCACACCCCAAAAACCCATGACATGTCATTCCAAGAAATTTCCAGGAATTCCTTGCCATGACATTCTACTGCATCCTCAAAATGTCAGTCCATGACATCACAGTCAAACTCCAAGAATCACATTGCATCCCTCCAAAGAAACCCCAAACAAAACATGAATACCCTTTCACAAACAAGTTCTCATTCCGGTAAACATCACAATGCGGTATTCCATTGAATCCCCTTCGATAAAACATGTCCAATTTCACAAAGTGTCATGGCATGAAATTCCAAGAAAACTGCATGAAAATTCCATAGAAGTCCATACATGGCACAAAAGTGTTACTTTAAAGTTTCATGTGATGACGGCCAGCGTTACAGTAGTGTTTCTCTAGTTATGACGTGAACCGAAATGCAGTGCTTTGTCAACATTAATGTATCACTGGGTCAACTTGCCAGAGGGTTAAAGACTCTAGCTTGAGCCCGCGGCCAAAGGTTTGGTTTGTCAGAAGTGGGATTCGAACCCACGCCTCCAGGGGAGACTGCGACCTGAACGCAGCGCCTTAGACCGCTCGGCCATCCTGACGTTGCAGCTACTGGCGAGCAGCGTTTTTGGAGCTACACCGAATGGCAGATGATCTAGAAGCTAGTGCTCCCCCGCTCACCCTAGTTACAACACAGGCCTCGTTGGCGCAGTTAGGCAGCGCGTCAGTCTCATAATCTGAAGGTTGTGAGTTCGAGCCTCACACGGGGCTGAGTGGTGCTTTTTGGCACACGAGAGCGTTCAGGCGAAAGTGAGGGTTTCTTTATACCCTTTCGTGTGATTGTCCATTTCTTCATGAGCAATGCGATTGAAATCCAGTGCTTTTGTAGGACTGATGTTGAATAAATGCAGTGATAGCATTCCTCTCATATTCACGTAATATGTGGCAGCGTTGCTGCAATGTTTTGTCAATGTTTAACATCATTCTTTCATTCTCATGACGTTTCTTGTCAACGGCAATGCAATGTTTCGCTTGACATTCCATGAATCTCATCCCATGACACGCCATCCCACACCCCAAAAACCCATGACATGTCATTCCAAGAAATTTCCAGGAATTCCTTGCCATGACATTCTACTGCATCCCCAAAATGTCAGTCCATGACATCACAGTCAAACTCCAAGAATCACATTGCATCCCTCCAAAGAAACCCCAAACAAAACATGAATACCCTTTCACAAACAAGTTCTCATTCCGGTAAACATCGCAATGCGGTATTCCATTGAATCCCCTTCGATAAAACATGTCCAATTTCACAAAGTGTCATGGCATGAAATTCCAAGAAAACTGCATGAAAATTCCATAGAAGTCCATACATGGCACAAAAGTGTTACTTAAAAGTTTCATGCGATGACGGCCAGCGTTACAGTATTGTTTCTCTAGTTGTGACGTGAACCGAAATGCAGTGCTTTGTCAACATTAATGTATCACTGGGTCAACTTGCCAGAGGGTTAAAGACTCTAGCTTGAGCCCGCGGCCAAAGGTTTGGTTTGTCAGAAGTGGGATTCGAACCCATGCCTCCAGGGGAGACTGCGACCTGAACGCAGCGCCTTAGACCGCTCGGCCATCCTGACGTTGCAGCTACTGGCGAGCAGCGTTTTTGGAGCTACACCGAATGGCAGATGATCTAGAAGCTAGTGCTCCCCCGCTCACCCTAGTCACAACACAGGCCTCGTTGGCGCAGTTAGGCAGCGCGTCAGTCTCATAATCTTAAGGTAGTGAGTTCGAGCCTCACACGGGGCAGAGTGGTGCTTTTTGGCACACGAGAGCGTTCAGGCGAAAGTGAGGGTTTCTTTATACCCTTTCGTGTGATTGTCCATTTCTTCATGAGCAATGCGATTGAAATCCAGTGCTTTTGTAGGACTGATGTTGAATAAATGCAGTGATAGCATTCCTCTCATATTCACGTAATATGTGGCAGCGTTGCTGCAATGTTTTGTCAATGTTTAACATCATTCTTTCATTCTCATGACGTTTCTTGTCAACGGCAATGCAATGTTTCGCTTGACATTCATGAATCTCATCCCATGACACTCCATCCCACACCCCAAAAACCCATGACATGTCATTCCAAGAAATTTCCAGGAATTCCTTGCCATGACATTCTACTGCATCCCCAAAATGTCAGTCCATGACATCACAGTCAAACTCCAAGAATCACATTGCATCCCTCCAAAGAAACCCCAAACAAAACATGAATACCCTTTCACAAACAAGTTCTCATTCCGGTAAACATCGCAATGCGGTATTCCATTGAATCCCCTTCGATAAAACATGTCCAATTTCACAAAGTGTCATGGCATGAAATTCCAAGAAAACTGCATGAAAATTCCATAGAAGTCCATACATGGCACAAAAGTGTTACTTAAAAGTTTCATGCGATGACGGCCAGCGTTACAGTATTGTTTCTCTAGTTGTGACGTGAACCGAAATGCAGTGCTTTGTCAACATTAATGTATCACTGGGTCAACTTGCCAGAGGGTTAAAGACTCTAGCTTGAGCCCGCGGCCAAAGGTTTGGTTTGTCAGAAGTGGGATTCGAACCCACGCCTCCAGGGGAGACTGCGACCTGAACGCAGCGCCTTAGACCGCTCGGCCATCCTGACGTTGCAGCTACTGGCGAGCAGCGTTTTTGGAGCTACACCGAATGGCAGATGATCTAGAAGCTAGTGCTCCCCCGCTCACCCTAGTCACAACACAGGCCTCGTTGGCGCAGTTAGGCAGCGCGTCAGTCTCATAATCTTAAGGTAGTGAGTTCGAGCCTCACACGGGGCAGAGTGGTGCTTTTTGGCACACGAGAGCGTTCAGGCAAAAGTGAGGGTTTCTTTATACCCTTTCGTGTGATTGTCCATTTCTTCATGAGAAATGCGATTGAAATCCAGTGCTTTTGTAGGACTGATGTTGAATAAATGCAGTAATAGCATTCCTCTCATATTCACGTAATATGTGGCAGCGTTGCTGCAATGTTTTGTCAATGTTTAACATCATTCTTTCATTCTCATGACGTTTCTTGTCAACGGCAATGCAATGTTTCGCTTGACATTCCATGAATCTCATCCCATGACACTCCATCCCACACCCCAAAAACCCATGACATGTCATTCCAAGAAATTTCCAGGAATTCCTTGCCATGACATTCTACTGCATCCCCAAAATGTCAGTCCATGACATCACAGTCAAACTCCAAGAATCACATTGCATCCCTCCAAAGAAACCCCAAACAAAACATGAATACCCTTTCACAAACAAGTTCTCATTCCGGTAAACATCGCAATGCGGTATTCCATTGAATCCCCTTCGATAAAACATGTCCAATTTCACAAAGTGTCATGGCATGAAATTCCAAGAAACTGCATGAAAATTCATAGAAGTCCATACATGGCACAAAAGTGTTACTTTAAAGTTTCATATGTGATGACGGCCAGCGTTACAGTAGTGTTTCTCTAGTTGTGACGTGAACCGAAATGCAGTGCTTTGTCAACATTAATGTATCACTGGGTCAACTTGCCAGAGGGTTAAAGACTCTAGCTTGAGCCCGCGGCCAAAGGTTTGGTTTGTCAGAAGTGGGATTCGAACCCACGCCTCCAGGGGAGACTGCGACCTGAACGCCAGCTGCCGAAGGATCGTCCAACATTTTGGGGCAGATGTTGAACAATGTTGAACTCCACAGCCAATCACGTCGAAGCACTATAACATTTGCAACCAATCAGAAAGCCCATTCTTAACATTACCTCGACATTTCGACATTTGACCAATCAGAGTTCAATGAATTCTTGACATTTTCGACATTTGACCAATCAGAGTTCAGGAACTGTCACGAGCACGTTTACGCCTTTCACCGCTAGTGAAGCGGCAAGCCAGATGTCAATCAAGTTTCCGAACTGAGCCGAAGGTTTACGAAGTGATGACATAGTCCTCAGGGGTGTGTCAGAGTTCAAAAATAGTTCAGCAGACGAGCATCACGGACACGGAGGTCAGCATTTTCACGGAGGTCAAGTTTTATTTATAGAAAACATACACAGCGAAATTTCGGACAGCAGGTAAGAAAAAGAATGACATATTTGAATGACATGTTGTGTTGTGCGGTTTTTTCCCCAAAGAAATCATTTTATTAAGGGTAGTTTTGTCCAAAACAGTTTAATCCTGGGCAAAAAAAATGTCTGGAAAAAAATCCATAAAGGCATGTCGGACTCTGAATGGATAGCACGTCTAAAAAAGTTTGCCAGCACAGGAGTTTGGCCATCATCTGAGGGTAACAGACCAGCACCACGACAGAAAAAGTGGCATGACGTGTATCAAAGGGTGAGTGTGTGCTTTTGTGACCTTTTCATGAATAAACAACTTAAGTGTTTGTTGACTTGCATAATTGAACATTAGAATTGTTTGTTAAATGTATTTGCATAACAGAAGAACATATTAGTGGTCAGTACAAACATGTACCTGATCTCATTCATTAGAACAATGGTTTGTTACTTATGGTTTACACCAATGTAAACCAGGTATCATTATTATTTATAGATGTTTATGAATATCTATATGCTGCATATAAATGATGTTGCAGGTATTTGAGATTTATGTCATACTATAAAAAAACTACAGTGTGAACTGTACTTTAAAAAAAACTACTAGACTTGTTTGTTTTGGGGGAAGGGGGGGGGGGGGTTGAGAGAGAGGGGGCAGGGATGTTGGGGGATGGTTTGAAGGTGTGAGATGTTCATCTCTTGTTCTTTTAGTGGGGGAAACAAACTCACTCATTCACTCTTTCTCTAATTTTACATTTTCCCCATCAAAGAACATTAATTAATACAAAATAAATATGACACGCATCCTGGAAAATGACAGTGAATAAATGTGCCATACCTGTTTAGTTAGAAATGCATGTATTGTGTAT
>JARQWZ010008231.1:0-28847 GCA_033150135.1 Gobio occitaniae
GCCTACGACCTCTAGGACAACAATGTGAAGACTGATTGTTTTGAACTTTGACACGGCTATTTGAGCTGTGATTTCGGGGGGCACATCTGCAGGACACGTGAGAGGGTGCACATTCCAATACAGGGGTCATATTTTTTTCACAGAGGAACAGAAAATTATGTTGGCCATTAGGCCAAATCACAATATACACACACACACACACACACACACACGCATACACATACACACACACACTGCCTCACACAAACACACATTGTAAAATGTGCAATTGGTTTTATAAAAGGAATGTATTTCAATTTAAATGTGATGAATTTAAACAAATATATAATATTAAATTGTATAATAACAATTATCATACTAAATTGTACAGTGAATAAAATATTAGAGTTTATTATAGAGCTTACATATTTTCAGAGAACGAGGAAAAGTGGTGGTTTTACATTCATTTATATACGTTGAATGATTTACAAAAGAAAAATACTGTTTAAAGAAATATAAAATCATTCTGTGCAATTTGACACAGTGGGCCAGGAGTCAGGGGCAATCTATGGTGGAACTTTTGCCCAGAGAAAATGTTTGTTAGAGTCAAAATAAAATCTTTAAATAAAGTCCTATCTTTTTTATCTTCCTATAAGAGTGGTGTAACCAACATCTGATGATTTTTGCTTAAATTCATCATAAACCATCATTTTTTACTAAACAGAACCCAGTACATAATGTTAAATCTCATTTATACAAATAGTCAACCAGGTCTTGATTAATATCATTAACATCTGACGTCCTATGATCTTTAAATCCAACATAATGTATCATTTTTCTAAACAGAGAATGTTCCATTACTTTAGAATGTTTTAAAATGTAAGAGCTTATTTCTACAAAGATTCAAACAATATTTTAAATTGTATGTATAATTTTTAAAAGGGACTAGTTGTTTTAAAAAAAACATTTCAAATATTAATGAGTGTCTGGCATCGCCTCAAACAATGGTCTTTATATAGTTTTCTATCTTTAAGAAATTAGGAAATATATATTACACACAATAATGTAAATACATTAAATTATTAATTTACTAAAGGAAATGTTCTCTATAAAATCTCTCTCACTGTCTCTCTCTCTCACAGGTCCAGGGGGTGTAAAACCCTGCTGAAATGTGAGACAGTCAGCATTGGGGCAGGGAGTAAACTTTGGGACATGTTGGATTTCCATGTTTTATGAAGACTTTCCATAGACATAATGATTTCCGTACTGTAATTTATCCGATGCACCTAAACACGGCCCCTCACAGAAAACGTTTTGCATTTTTACATTTTCAATAAATTAAAAAAAATTATATAATTTATAAGCTGATTTGCCTATGGGGTTAATTTTGTTCAGTGGGGGAAAATGTGTTGTATTACTACCATTATGGCCACATTTAGTCCCCACAACGTTAGGGACCTGAACCCCACACACACACACCATAGCTGTCAACCCTCCCGTTTTTACCGGGTTTCTCACGTATTTTAGCTCTTTTCCCGCTGTCTTCCCGTTTTAGTATTTTCCCGTAAAATATCCTGTATTTTTACGTTCTGATTGTGTTAACTCCAAACACGCAACTATCTGTGTCTGTGAAGTGGCTTGCTCTTGGGTTGCTAGACCTCCAGTCAAGCAGGTGGCAGTACACAGAAAGTAGCTTAGGCCAGTGTTTCCCAACCGGGGTGCCGTCTGACGAGAGCAGGGGTGCCGTGTAAAAGTCCTTTAAATGTTTTTTTTTTTTTTGTTCAAATTTTTTCAAATAATTATCTCTTTGTAAACTTTGTTCATTGCATGCCGTATGTTCGAATATGACCAGTCATTTTCGCCGTCATCACCGTTTAGTGCCAGAAGACGCGAATGAGAAGTTGCACGCGCAGTGAGAAAATTAGTCTCTGTGCACTCATCCGAAAGCGCGCACACGTCTCTTACACGCGCAAGCGTGCAAATATTGAGTTCCCTTTCAAGTCTTGCTCTTGAACGGACAAACTCATGCAAAAAGTATGTCAACATGTCCATCTTGATGAGTATTCTAGCAGACATAGTCTGTATGTGCCTTAAGTAAACTTTATACAGTCGAGAAAGACGACGCATATCCATGCATTAGGTCTTAAAGGGGCAGTAGCCTTTACTGCTGTCTGTTTTATGTCAAACAACAAAAGACAAGGACATCACTCACTGCTCTTGATTGAATAGATGTTGTAAGTTTAATAGAATTAATCTTTAATTTATAGAGTCAAATATGCAATGTTATTTTACATCTGAACAATTTCTGTACCTGAAAAACTAATGTTAGACGTACCTGAAAAACCTGAAAAGCATAGTTTATTTTATTAGTATCTTTGCTCGATAGTATTTATTTGTGCTGCTGCTTGTATTTAAATTATTTGTTCTTATTATTTTCTTTATTTTTATTTGAACAGCAGTCCTTTTTTCCCTGAACATAGCAAATACTGAACCGTACCAAAACGGTGAACCTAAAACCGTGATACAAACCGAACCGTGAGCTATCTGTACCGTTACACCCCTAGCGTAACGTATGATGGTGGTGTGACAAAATGGAGAACATTTTCAAAGGGTGCCATGACTGAAAAAAGGTTGGGAAACACTGGCTTAGGCTACTATCGAAGAAGAAGAAGAAGACCGTTGCAGCGGCGGGCGGGAGGAAGAAGGAAAAAGTAGCGGGAAGTAAACTTCAAGGAGAGTATAGTAGATGAGTGTGATGTGCGATGATGGATCAGGACGCTGACGGCCAAAATCTAAATATATTGAGTAATTATAAACTCTTTAGACTCTTTTTTTTTTAAGTTTGTGGGTAAGTTTTTTGTGGATGGATTTCGGGAAATCTCCCTTATTTTCAATGTTCAATGTTGATAGCTATGACACACACACACACACAGACACGCACACACACACACACACACACACAAATTGGTTCTATAAAATTACCTTTTCTCTATTTTAAATGAATTGATTAAAAATAAAATATAATACACAATGACTATTAACAAATATTTTACTCTAAAATATTTTTTTCATACTTTATAATCATAATCATAACCACTTTGTTATATTTTTAGCTAAATATAATAATACATTTATAAATAATAAGTAAATATGAAAATACCGTAAACATTTTTCAGAGAGAAGTAGTTCTTTATGAAATGATAAAAAAGCTAATATTTTAACCTGTATCAAACTAAACAACCCCACATCCGCCCAGGGAACTTCACTATGAAATGAATGCTCCAGACCCACACAGAGACGGGAGGAGTTACCAGATAAACCTCACAGCACAAAGTTAGCAAATGCCTTCCAAGAGCCAATGTTGTTCGTACTCATTTTATTTCAAAGCCTAATCTTAAAAGTTTAAATGAGATCTAAATTAAATATTTAAAGTTTTAATAAAATCGTATCTTCTTAATCTTCCCAGAAGACTGATGTATAAAGATAGCATCTGATGCCCAATGATTTTGCTTAAATTCAACCTAAAGTCATTTTTGTTACTAAACAACATCTGTTCAAAAACATTACATTATTTTAAATTTAAAATCTTATTTCTACAAAGATTCAAGCAGGTCTTGATTAATAACCATTAACCATGTATGAAGCCCATGGTATGAAACATGTTGACAAATTTTGTCACAAATAAACAGAATTTGTTTCAATAAATTTCATTTGTTTTAAAACATTATTAGTAAAAGAAGTTTGAAACGTATTTTTAAGAAAATTCCCGCACATGTCCTCAGCAATCATTAGTGATAGCTTCAGGGTAGGGTGATGGGGTGATTTGAAGACCAGATGGTTCTCTTTGGTCAATGAAAACATGAGTAAAGTTTGTCTTGAGTAAATATTTGACCCCAACAATTTTGTAGGGTATTAAAGACCCTACAATGTTTTTGTTTTTTTGTCAACCTGGTGAATTTACACATGCGAGGTCTTCGGAAGTCGTGACTTCCAGGGTCAATGGGTCTCTTGAGAATATTTATTTTACCTTAAAACCAAAGATTTAGCTGTTGGTTTCATATTTTCAAAGTTTCAGGCATGTTACAATCATGCAGTACAAGGATTCAGATGAAACCAAACAAAATAGAGTTTGAGTTATACAATATTTGTACCCTAGTATCACCCTTGCCATTTTTAATAGTCTTTACTAGTGCCTAATGCATTAGAATCCAGATAATAACAAGCTAAGTCGATTCAGCTGTTTATTACCATTGTCTTTATTATTTTTGGCACAAATAAATAGATGGTGATTAAAGCTTACATCATTGCCCTTTCCCTACAGATAAAATCCAAACATGTTCTTTATAGGACTTATATGTGCACAAAAACTCTCTGAGGCTATAGTGTTCTATAGTGTTAGAAATCATTTAAGATGATTATTTTATTATTATTACAGATTTTCCAAATGTTAACACACTAAAATGACATGCACGGCACAATTATTTAAACTGACACTCAATGAGCAAAACCTCAGCCCAGATCTGCACAACGTCTCGGTTACGTATGTAACCCTCGTTCCCTGAGAGCGGGAACGGAGATGTAACGTCAGTGACTGACGAATGGGGGTTTCACTTAGAAACCAATCGCCTTTGAGCTCTAACAAAACGAGCCAATGGCATGAAAATGCCATGGGTCTGCGGAATTTGCATAATGCAAGCCTGCCCAACCGCGTGGGTATAAAGGGCGTCGCATAGCAATCTCGCATTATGTTACCTGCTGAAGAGCCGATGCCTGAGCGGCCGGCCGTTCCAGCGGTACAGCTGAAGTGGCTGAGGGACGTTACGTCTCCGTTCCCTCTCTCAGGGAACGAGGGTTACATACGTAACCGAGACGTTCCCTTTTGTTCAGTCACTCCGAGTCACGTCAGTGACTGACGAATGGGGATCCCAATTCAATCACGCCACTCGGCTGTCTTCCAGTGCCCTGCGTAGTGCAAGCTCCGTCTTAAACGGACGAAGGACTGCACTAACACAGGAATACCAAGGTACACTGGGAAGTATATCCCACGTGAAGAAATGCAACACAATGCCTACCCTAAGGGGGGGGGGGACTTAACAATACACATATGACCTTTACAAGGAACTGCATATGGAGTAAACCAGGGTATCCAGCCGCAGGTGGAAAACATTTTAAACCACAGGCGTGGCAAAGTGACTTGCCAAAGGGAGACACGTGCTCAGAGAGACTTACCGTGGAGATACACATGTGGGGGTTACCCAACGGGGGAACCATGCACATGGCGGCACCTAGCCGAACGCGAAAGCTGACCACTTTGGCAAACACTCTGGCGTCGACATCATAAGTGCTGGAGGAGCTCAGGGCCTACTGAGAAGCTCACCTGAGTAGACTAGCGCACGTATCCAATCCGTGGAGTGGAATGGCGCAGCAAGCGATGACACCTGAGCCTGTCCAGGTACTGGCCATTTGGGGAGAGTACACGAGCAGACACAGGCTCCACTCGGAGGTTATAAAACCTGGCGAATGTGTTAGGTGTCGCCCAGCCTGCAGCTCTACAAATGTCTGTCAGCGAGGTGCCAGGCACTGAAGCCCAAGAGGAGGCAACACTCCTAGTGGAGTGTGCTCTCACCCCAAGGGTGCATGGCATGCCTTGAACCTGGTAAGCCAGGACAATGGCGTCCACTATGCAGTGGGACAACCTCTGCTTGGAAAGGGCCTTCCCTTTCTGCCGCCCGCCGTAACAGACAAAGAGCTGGTCTGAGGTCCTGAAACACTGCGTCAGGTCTACGTAAGCGCGAAGGGCGCATACTGGACAGAGCAGTGCCAAGGCTGGGTCTGCCTCCTCCAACGGCAGCGCTTGCAGGTTCACCACCTGATCCCTGAAGGGAGTGGTGGGAACCTTGGGCACGTATCCAGGCCGGGGTCTCAGGATCACGTAAGAATCGGCTGGCCCGAGTTCCAGGCACACTTCGTCAACCGAAAATGCCTGTAGGTCCCCTACCCTCTTGATGGAGGCCAGTGCAACCAGGAGTGCTGACTTCATTGACAGGATTTTAAGCTCAACTGATTGCAAAGGCTCAAAGGGAGCTCTCTGCAGGGCTGATAAGACCACTGCGAGGTCCCAAGAGAGCATCTGAGGAGGGCGAGGCGGATTTAGCCTCCTCGCTCCCCTCAAGAATCTGCTGACCAGGTCGTGCTGTCCAACCGTTTTGGAATCCACTAGGTCATATAGCGGCCACATAAACCTTCAGGGTGGAGGGAGACAGCCTTCGCTCCAACCCTTCTTGGAGGAAGGAGAGCATGGATTGATCGGGCATTTCCTGGGGTCTCCTCGGTGGGAAGAGCACCAGGTGACGAAGAGGTTCCACTTAAATGCATAGGCCTGTCTCATAGACGAGGCCCTAGCGGAAGTGATGGTAGCCACCACCTGAGGTGGTAGGGTACTCAAACCTGCCGCGTCCCGTCCAGGACCCACACATGTAGGTTCCACAGGGTGCCATAGGGTGCCCCGTCTCTGAGTCAGAAGATCCTGTCTCAGAGGAATAGGCCAGGGAGGGGTTGTCGCAAGGAGTACCAGTTCTGAGAACCAGGTCCGGCCGGGCCAATACGGGGCGACCATGAGGACCTGCTCCTTGTCCTCCCTGATCTTGCACAAGACCTGAGTGAGAAGGCTCACTGGGAGGAACGCATATTTGCACAGGCCCCGCGGCCAGCTGTGTGCTAGTGCATCCGTGCCGAGAGTCCCCTCGGTCAGGGAATAATACCAGCGGCAATGGGAAGAGTCATGGGAGGCAAACAGATCTGCGCGTCCCCGAACTGTTCCCAAATCAGCTGAACCATCTGGGGATGGAGACGCCATTCCCCCGGCAGCGTCTGAACACGTGACAACTAGTCGGCTGCACGATTCAGTTCTCCCGGGATGTGAACGGCACGAAGCGACCACAGATGCTTTTGACTCCATAGGATGAGATGGCGGGTTAGTTGCGACATCCGCCCGGAGTGTAGACCACCTTGTCGGTTGATGTACGCTTCTGTCGCCGTACGGACCAGTACGTGCTTGTCCTTCAGCAGGGCTCGGAAGCGGTGCAGGGCAAGATGTACGGCCAGCAACTCGAGGCAATTGACATGCCATGTGCAGCAGCATGTTATTACACATGGCACCCCAGCCCGTGGCAGAGGCATCTGTTGAGACAACAACATGCCTGGAAACTCGTTCTAAGGGAACACCTGCCCATAGAAAACTGAGGTTCGACCACAGGGTGAAGGTCTGACGGCAGGCGCGAGTGACTGGGACACGCAGCATGCCCTGTTGCCATGCCCATCTCAGGACTCGATCGCGGAGCCAGTGCTGAAGCGGTCTCATATGAAGCAAGCCGAACGGCGTGCCCGCCGCTGCGGATGCCATATGTCCCAGGAGCCTCTGAAAGTACTTCAGTGGAACCGCACTCTTGCCCTCGAATTGACGAAGGCAAGTCAGCAGAGACTGTGCACGCTCGTTCGTGAGCTGAGCATGCATGGCGACCGATTTCTATACAAAGAAAAGAGATCCTCTGCACTGGAAAGAGTTTGCTCTTCTCCCAGTTGACCCGAAGGCCCAGACGGTTTTTGCTGAACAGAGATGCTGAAGCGCCCAGGGAGAAACGCACGCTGTGCTAATCACTGCACAGATCAGACAGGAATACGAGTCTCGCTGGAACGCGCCGCCGGAACGCGTCGTTAGAGCTCAAAGGCGATTGGCTTCTAAGCGAAACCCCCATTCGTCAGTCACTGACGTTACGTCTCCGTGACTGAACGAAAGGGAACTATAATCACATTCTCAGCCTCACTGTTTTTGCATAACACTACACACAGTGTTTTGCAAAACCCTAAAAACTCAACATTAGACACCGAAATCTAACCTGATGTCACTTCTTTGGCATTTCAAGGCACTGTTTTCCAAAATACCCCCCCCCCCCCCCTATAAACCAATTGATCAAACATCAGGTGTGTAGATACTTTGGTGCTTAATTGTAAACTCAACAGTCAGGGGTAAGCACTATAAAAGGGCAACAGGTTAGTTTACCTGTCTTCAACAAAAATGGAAGACAAAGTCGTAGTAAGAGGAAGAGTGAGGATGAGAGGGGTATAGTAAGTAGGAAGAGGTAGACGTGGGATGTGGACAAAGAAGACTGGGGACCAAATCTATCAGATGTGATTCGCACAACCTTGGTTGACCATGAGTACTGAGTACCCATGGGTTGACATTGAAAGAGTGAATATGCATGAATGAATCGAATGATTTTACAATCTGGAGAGAAATAAATATTTTCATCAATATGCAGTACTGGTCTTATGTGTACTGTTTGTTCAATATATTCATATACTTTACTCTAACAAAACTCTCTGAAAATCAAACCCAGATTATATCATTAGAAAATTTGAAATGGTACAATTGTTTAAGATTGAGAACAGCAGAGTGTAAATGAATCAAACAGAATTAGATTGTATGAACCATGTGTGTGCCATACAGTGTCAAAATTGGGTTTTGTAAAATTATTGTAAAATTTTGAAAGAAGTGTTTCATTTTGCAAAATAACTGAGGTGTTCTGCTACTTGTGTGTGCTGATGTGTGAATTGTGTGTAGTGTTTTGACAAGCCTTGTTTTTAAAATCGTGCTCAAGCAATCGTAAAAAATCCGTATTTACCTCCTAAAGAATCAGGGTTGCAAGCTGTGTAATACTGTTTGTAGCTAGCTTAGACATGCTCATAAAATAATAACAAGTGATTGCCCCTTTTATTTTTCAAGAAACTGTTTCTGGCCCTTGATGGACTTAAGCTTTCTCCTAAAGTACGTTCTTTGAAAAACAAGCTGCTTTTGTGTACTGTGAGTGTCCATAGGCATGTATCTGCCTTGCTGACTTGCTTTTTTGCTTTTTTTGCAACTGGAGAGCTGTACCCTTGAGAAAACATGTACCCCGTGACATCCAAAAGGTCAATTGTGTGCAACCTTTACGTATACATTTGCGCATCTCTTATGCTGCATTAAAACAGCATAGTTGATAATGAAGGATGCCATCATTTTATAACTGTTTTGAAAAATATGTTTACATTTACAAATTTCTTACAATTTTTTTTTTGTTTGATTAAAAGGTTTTTCAAATGTTTTGATACTGAGATTAAGCTATCTATGCATAGAACTGCTAATTTTAGAGTTGTAATATGTGTTTAATATGTTATTGAACGTGGATGTTTATCATTGCTCAAGTTGCTTAAAGAGCAAATGATTTTGTGTAATTATATTAATTACATCAGATTTGTAAGTAAAAGTGACTCGATATAATTTAACAGGCCAAGTTATATTTACTTGTCCACTTTGTTAATTTTACTTCATGTAGTTAAGTAGATTTACTTAATATACATATGTGTAAAATGTTCTTAATTTTTTTGCAAGTTTATGTACAAATATTTTTGGAGAAAATCTAATCTAAATCATTTTAGCATTGTTTTGAAAATATATAAAACAAAGACTGAAACAACTTATTTTAAGTAGCAGATCACTGAAATATTTTATCTTGTAAAACATCTATAGTGTTAAAAATCATTGTTGAAGTTATTTCAATTACTTGAACTTACAGTAAATAGGACTCTATTGCTTTAAATATGCAAGTACTTTAAAATAAAAATCTAGTGTAAATTATACAACTTTGAAAAAATTTCTTAACTTATTCTGATTAGTTAAAGCAATGTAAAAACATATGTTGTCATAACTTATAGATCATATAAGTTTTACAGTGTACAAAGGAGTGGAGGGAGAGGAGTAGATGGAGGAGAGGAGTAATAGGATCAGGACAATGGGTGGAAGGAGAAAAGGAAAAATATGTGCATTCTTGGCAACATACTATCTAAAAGTGAACGAGTCAATACTTAATAGGTGTAACATACTGCTCTGAGACAGAAGGTAGAAGATCCAAATGCTAGTGATGTTACATATGACACTGAAGCGTCGATGCGCGTATCGCGCATGCCACACATTTTGAAGTGAAGCTCCGTATCGGGGTGTGTATTGGTTTCCTAGAGTCACGTGACCGATGACAAATGAAGCCTCACTTTCTGTCCAATCACGTGCGCGTTTCACTTTGCGTGTCAGAAGCTTCGAACCCCCAGATCTTACTTAAGTCCTTGTTGCCTCAGTCTGGTTGATGGTTTTGTGAGGAGAGTGCTGTACTTTGAAAGTTAAATAATATATTACATTTAGATAAACATTTATTTGTCACTATTTATTATTTTTTGTTTGTTGGAGTTGTGTCTTTGTATTTTGGTAAAATATTTGCCTTACAGTCATTCCTACTGTTACACAAGCACTATCACTGCCAAGTGTCATAAGCACATTTAATTACTAATGATCCTATCACACAATGTCCTTATTTTGTGTGTGTGTAGAGAGAGTAGGCCTACGTTACATCTTATTGAATCATATAAGCTCATATTATATTTTATTGACACACTTTAATGGGTAAATTAATTTATTTACTGGACACATTAAACACAAACATATAAAGCTTTTATTTGTACACATAGCATTGAAACGATGGAGTGTGTTGTGGTTGCTTCATCTGACAGAGGTTCTTCCACAGACTTCTGCCTGCTTTATTTTAAATAAGCACCAGATGGCGCTGTTCTTGACACTCTCGAAGCTTTGAATCTTTTCCCGAAACAGTCAGGGTAAAGCCTCACTGCTTCATGAGGCTTCATTTCCACATCCCTACCAAATGCAGCTTTATTAAAGGGTATTCCACACTCGTAGTCAACAAACAGGCAAGAGGTCATAACAGGTAATCAGTCCAATACAGCAAACAAGACAGGAGGGACAGGCAAACGGGTAATCCACGGAACAGGCAAGAAATCCAAAACCAAGAGACATGAAACCAGGGAAACGCTCAGAAATGCAGTGATACAACGTACAAGACTTCGCAGTTACTGATAGAGTGAACATGGTTTATAGAGGCTGGGGTAATGGGGTAATGAGGTGATGAGACACAGGTGCAAACAATGAATGATGATGAGTCCGGGCACAGGATTATGGGTAATGTAGTTTGTGATGGATTGACAGTCTGGGGTGGAGGGCCCTCAGGTGGTAATCAGGGGCACTCTCAAAATTGTAGAATGGCTTACAGTAAAATAAACTATATATATATAATCATTGTACAATGACAAATACTAACATTTGATGGTATTATGAAAACTGCATTACTGTCAAGTTTCAGTTCTACCTCCAGACAATAGGCATTCCATTGTTATATATATAATAACAATGGAATGCATATTGTCTGAAACTTGACAGTAATACAGTTTTCATAATACCATCAATTGTTGTATTTCATAATACCATCAAAAGTATTTGTCATTGTGCAATGATTGACTACAGGGCCGTGCACAGACATTTTGAGGGGCAGTGGCCCAAACCAAAAAAGGGGGCACTGGGGTGGGGTGGCATTGGGGGCGAGAATTGGGTGCTTGTCCATACAAATTATCCATATTACTTTTACTATTCAGTCAAAACAGTTTTGATCTAATTTTGTGTCTATCAAAAATAGTGATAGGCCTATATGACATTGTACAACCCCAAATCAGAAAAAGTTGGGACAGTATGGAAAACGCAAAAAAAAAAGAAAAAAAGAAGTGATTTCTAAATTTACTTTGACTTGTATTTTCATTTCATTTCAAATATTTTATGTTTTGTCTGGTCAACTTCATGTCATTTGTAAATATGCATCCTTTCCTGTCATTCAGACCTGCAACACATTTAAAAAAAGTTGGGACAGTAAAGCATTTACCACTTTGTAATGTTGCCATTCCTTTTCACAACACTTAAAAGATGTTTAGGGACTGAAGACACCAAGTGATGAAGTGTTTCAGGTGTAATTTTGTCCCATTCTTCCTGCAAACAAGTCTTAAGGTGGGCAACAGTACAGGGTCTTCGTTGTCGCATTTTGCGCTTCAAAATGCGCCAAACATTCTCTATTGGAGACAGGTCGGGACTGCAGGCAGGCCAGTCAAGTACCCGTACCCTCTTCCTCCGCAGCCAGGACTTTGTAATGTGTGCAGAATGTGGTTTTGCATTGTCTTGTTGAAATGTGCATGGACGTCCCTGGAAAAGATGTCTTCTTGAAGGCAGCATATTATGCTCCAAAATCTCTATGTACTTTTCAGCATTAGCAGTGCCAAGGGCACTGACACAACCCCATACCATGACAGAACCTGGCTTTTGGACTTGTTGCTGGTAACAGTCTGGATGATCCTTTTCTTCTTTGGTCCGGAGCACACGGCGTCCATTCCTCCCAAAAAATACCTGAAATACTGATTCATCTGACCACAGTACACGTTTCCACTGTGTGATGGTCCATCCCAGATGCCTCCGAGCCCAGAGAAGTCGACGGCGCTTCCGGACACTGTTAACATAGGGCTTCCTTTTGGCACAGTACAGTTTTAACTGGCATTTGTGGATGTAACTACGTATTGTGGTACTTGACAAAGGTTTGCCAAAGTAGTCCTGAGCCCATGTGGTGATATCGCTTATAGATGAATGACGATTCTTGATGCAGTGCCGCCTGAGGGATCGGCAATCACGGTTGTTCAGCTTAGGCTTGCACCCTTGTCCTTTACGCACTGAAATTCCTCCAGATTCCTTGAATCTTTTAATTATTTTATGCACTGTTGAATGTGAAATATCCAAATCTCTTCCTATCTTTCTTTGAGGAACATTGTTTTTAAACATTTCAATAATTTTCTCACGTATTTGTTGGCAAACTGGCGATCCTCGGCCCATCTTTGCTCCTAAAGGTTTAGACCTTTCTTGGATGCTGCTTTTGTACCAAATCATACACTGCATGAAAAGTGGGATTTTCGACCCTGTAAACGCCTGTAGACTCCCGGAAATCTCTCTAATTTTCGGCAGTTTTCGACAATTTAGAGGGCTGCCAACGTCGCGTTCGTCTGTGCCACAAATTGTCGTAAACGAACCATGACGTAGGTGGAGAGCCCCCCGCAGAGAGACCGCGGAGGTGCGACGCCTCTAATTAGCATATGAATAGCAGCGAAACCAGAGAGTCAACGGCCTGACTTGAATTTACTCACTCAGTATTGGCTGAAGCCACTAATTTTAAACAAGAAAAATCCCTCGTGATTGGTTGACAGATCACTGCAAACCAATCATTATTGGTCACCCTGGCTCATTATAAATGTAAACCCCAATAATAATAAATATATAATTTATGTTGTAATAATTTATGTTTTATATTAATGTTATTGTGCTATGAACTACACTATTCATACCATCAAGAAATATATGGGAACATTTGCCCGGACCGTGCCGTTTATTCACAGAAAGAGCTTCATTTATAAACACACAGCTGTTTATTCAAAGAAAGAGCTTTATTGTTAAACACACAACTATGTACAGTGCAGCAGTAATGTCTCTTATGTTGTCCTCCAAAAACGTCAAAAAGAAGTGCCCAACACATTCTGGAAACACAAGCGTATATGGTGAGTTGCCCTGTATTTCGGTATCGCCTCTAATCTGGATTGCAAAGTGGCACAGAGTTCGGAGAGCTCCAGGCTGCGAGAGGGCAGTGGTCGCACAATCCATCCAGACAACCCATCAACAATGCCGTCTTCCTCATCAGACATGAGGTCAATGATCGCGCACTTCCAAATGTCCATCTCATCCTCAGCCAGCACACTTCGTCTCGCTTCCAGCATGCCCTGTTGCCATGCCCATCTCAGGACTCGATCGCGGAGCCAGTGCTGAAGCGGTCTCATATGAAGCAAGCCGAACGGCGTGCCCGCCGCTGCGGATGCCATATGTCCCAGGAGCCTCTGAAAGTACTTCAGTGGAACCGCACTCTTGCCCTCGAATTGACGAAGGCAAGTCAGCAGAGACTGTGCACGCTCGTTCGTGAGCTGAGCATGCATGGCGACCGATTTCTATACAAAGAAAAGAGATCCTCTGCACTGGAAAGAGTTTGCTCTTCTCCCAGTTGACCCGAAGGCCCAGACGGTTTTTGCTGAACAGAGATGCTGAAGCGCCCAGGGAGAAACGCACGCTGTGCTAATCACTGCACAGATCAGACAGGAATACGAGTCTCGCTGGAACGCGCCGCCGGAACGCGTCGTTAGAGCTCAAAGGCGATTGGCTTCTAAGCGAAACCCCCATTCGTCAGTCACTGACGTTACGTCTCCGTGACTGAACGAAAGGGAACTATAATCACATTCTCAGCCTCACTGTTTTTGCATAACACTACACACAGTGTTTTGCAAAACCCTAAAAACTCAACATTAGACACCGAAATCTAACCTGATGTCACTTCTTTGGCATTTCAAGGCACTGTTTTCCAAAATACCCCCCCCCCCCCCCTATAAACCAATTGATCAAACATCAGGTGTGTAGATACTTTGGTGCTTAATTGTAAACTCAACAGTCAGGGGTAAGCACTATAAAAGGGCAACAGGTTAGTTTACCTGTCTTCAACAAAAATGGAAGACAAAGTCGTAGTAAGAGGAAGAGTGAGGATGAGAGGGGTATAGTAAGTAGGAAGAGGTAGACGTGGGATGTGGACAAAGAAGACTGGGGACCAAATCTATCAGATGTGATTCGCACAACCTTGGTTGACCATGAGTACTGAGTACCCATGGGTTGACATTGAAAGAGTGAATATGCATGAATGAATCGAATGATTTTACAATCTGGAGAGAAATAAATATTTTCATCAATATGCAGTACTGGTCTTATGTGTACTGTTTGTTCAATATATTCATATACTTTACTCTAACAAAACTCTCTGAAAATCAAACCCAGATTATATCATTAGAAAATTTGAAATGGTACAATTGTTTAAGATTGAGAACAGCAGAGTGTAAATGAATCAAACAGAATTAGATTGTATGAACCATGTGTGTGCCATACAGTGTCAAAATTGGGTTTTGTAAAATTATTGTAAAATTTTGAAAGAAGTGTTTCATTTTGCAAAATAACTGAGGTGTTCTGCTACTTGTGTGTGCTGATGTGTGAATTGTGTGTAGTGTTTTGACAAGCCTTGTTTTTAAAATCGTGCTCAAGCAATCGTAAAAAATCCGTATTTACCTCCTAAAGAATCAGGGTTGCAAGCTGTGTAATACTGTTTGTAGCTAGCTTAGACATGCTCATAAAATAATAACAAGTGATTGCCCCTTTTATTTTTCAAGAAACTGTTTCTGGCCCTTGATGGACTTAAGCTTTCTCCTAAAGTACGTTCTTTGAAAAACAAGCTGCTTTTGTGTACTGTGAGTGTCCATAGGCATGTATCTGCCTTGCTGACTTGCTTTTTTGCTTTTTTTGCAACTGGAGAGCTGTACCCTTGAGAAAACATGTACCCCGTGACATCCAAAAGGTCAATTGTGTGCAACCTTTACGTATACATTTGCGCATCTCTTATGCTGCATTAAAACAGCATAGTTGATAATGAAGGATGCCATCATTTTATAACTGTTTTGAAAAATATGTTTACATTTACAAATTTCTTACAATTTTTTTTTTGTTTGATTAAAAGGTTTTTCAAATGTTTTGATACTGAGATTAAGCTATCTATGCATAGAACTGCTAATTTTAGAGTTGTAATATGTGTTTAATATGTTATTGAACGTGGATGTTTATCATTGCTCAAGTTGCTTAAAGAGCAAATGATTTTGTGTAATTATATTAATTACATCAGATTTGTAAGTAAAAGTGACTCGATATAATTTAACAGGCCAAGTTATATTTACTTGTCCACTTTGTTAATTTTACTTCATGTAGTTAAGTAGATTTACTTAATATACATATGTGTAAAATGTTCTTAATTTTTTTGCAAGTTTATGTACAAATATTTTTGGAGAAAATCTAATCTAAATCATTTTAGCATTGTTTTGAAAATATATAAAACAAAGACTGAAACAACTTATTTTAAGTAGCAGATCACTGAAATATTTTATCTTGTAAAACATCTATAGTGTTAAAAATCATTGTTGAAGTTATTTCAATTACTTGAACTTACAGTAAATAGGACTCTATTGCTTTAAATATGCAAGTACTTTAAAATAAAAATCTAGTGTAAATTATACAACTTTGAAAAAATTTCTTAACTTATTCTGATTAGTTAAAGCAATGTAAAAACATATGTTGTCATAACTTATAGATCATATAAGTTTTACAGTGTACAAAGGAGTGGAGGGAGAGGAGTAGATGGAGGAGAGGAGTAATAGGATCAGGACAATGGGTGGAAGGAGAAAAGGAAAAATATGTGCATTCTTGGCAACATACTATCTAAAAGTGAACGAGTCAATACTTAATAGGTGTAACATACTGCTCTGAGACAGAAGGTAGAAGATCCAAATGCTAGTGATGTTACATATGACACTGAAGCGTCGATGCGCGTATCGCGCATGCCACACATTTTGAAGTGAAGCTCCGTATCGGGGTGTGTATTGGTTTCCTAGAGTCACGTGACCGATGACAAATGAAGCCTCACTTTCTGTCCAATCACGTGCGCGTTTCACTTTGCGTGTCAGAAGCTTCGAACCCCCAGATCTTACTTAAGTCCTTGTTGCCTCAGTCTGGTTGATGGTTTTGTGAGGAGAGTGCTGTACTTTGAAAGTTAAATAATATATTACATTTAGATAAACATTTATTTGTCACTATTTATTATTTTTTGTTTGTTGGAGTTGTGTCTTTGTATTTTGGTAAAATATTTGCCTTACAGTCATTCCTACTGTTACACAAGCACTATCACTGCCAAGTGTCATAAGCACATTTAATTACTAATGATCCTATCACACAATGTCCTTATTTTGTGTGTGTGTAGAGAGAGTAGGCCTACGTTACATCTTATTGAATCATATAAGCTCATATTATATTTTATTGACACACTTTAATGGGTAAATTAATTTATTTACTGGACACATTAAACACAAACATATAAAGCTTTTATTTGTACACATAGCATTGAAACGATGGAGTGTGTTGTGGTTGCTTCATCTGACAGAGGTTCTTCCACAGACTTCTGCCTGCTTTATTTTAAATAAGCACCAGATGGCGCTGTTCTTGACACTCTCGAAGCTTTGAATCTTTTCCCGAAACAGTCAGGGTAAAGCCTCACTGCTTCATGAGGCTTCATTTCCACATCCCTACCAAATGCAGCTTTATTAAAGGGTATTCCACACTCGTAGTCAACAAACAGGCAAGAGGTCATAACAGGTAATCAGTCCAATACAGCAAACAAGACAGGAGGGACAGGCAAACGGGTAATCCACGGAACAGGCAAGAAATCCAAAACCAAGAGACATGAAACCAGGGAAACGCTCAGAAATGCAGTGATACAACGTACAAGACTTCGCAGTTACTGATAGAGTGAACATGGTTTATAGAGGCTGGGGTAATGGGGTAATGAGGTGATGAGACACAGGTGCAAACAATGAATGATGATGAGTCCGGGCACAGGATTATGGGTAATGTAGTTTGTGATGGATTGACAGTCTGGGGTGGAGGGCCCTCAGGTGGTAATCAGGGGCACTCTCAAAATTGTAGAATGGCTTACAGTAAAATAAACTATATATATATAATCATTGTACAATGACAAATACTAACATTTGATGGTATTATGAAAACTGCATTACTGTCAAGTTTCAGTTCTACCTCCAGACAATAGGCATTCCATTGTTATATATATAATAACAATGGAATGCATATTGTCTGAAACTTGACAGTAATACAGTTTTCATAATACCATCAATTGTTGTATTTCATAATACCATCAAAAGTATTTGTCATTGTGCAATGATTGACTACAGGGCCGTGCACAGACATTTTGAGGGGCAGTGGCCCAAACCAAAAAAGGGGGCACTGGGGTGGGGTGGCATTGGGGGCGAGAATTGGGTGCTTGTCCATACAAATTATCCATATTACTTTTACTATTCAGTCAAAACAGTTTTGATCTAATTTTGTGTCTATCAAAAATAGTGATAGGCCTATATGACATTGTACAACCCCAAATCAGAAAAAGTTGGGACAGTATGGAAAACGCAAAAAAAAAAGAAAAAAAGAAGTGATTTCTAAATTTACTTTGACTTGTATTTTCATTTCATTTCAAATATTTTATGTTTTGTCTGGTCAACTTCATGTCATTTGTAAATATGCATCCTTTCCTGTCATTCAGACCTGCAACACATTTAAAAAAAGTTGGGACAGTAAAGCATTTACCACTTTGTAATGTTGCCATTCCTTTTCACAACACTTAAAAGATGTTTAGGGACTGAAGACACCAAGTGATGAAGTGTTTCAGGTGTAATTTTGTCCCATTCTTCCTGCAAACAAGTCTTAAGGTGGGCAACAGTACAGGGTCTTCGTTGTCGCATTTTGCGCTTCAAAATGCGCCAAACATTCTCTATTGGAGACAGGTCGGGACTGCAGGCAGGCCAGTCAAGTACCCGTACCCTCTTCCTCCGCAGCCAGGACTTTGTAATGTGTGCAGAATGTGGTTTTGCATTGTCTTGTTGAAATGTGCATGGACGTCCCTGGAAAAGATGTCTTCTTGAAGGCAGCATATTATGCTCCAAAATCTCTATGTACTTTTCAGCATTAGCAGTGCCAAGGGCACTGACACAACCCCATACCATGACAGAACCTGGCTTTTGGACTTGTTGCTGGTAACAGTCTGGATGATCCTTTTCTTCTTTGGTCCGGAGCACACGGCGTCCATTCCTCCCAAAAAATACCTGAAATACTGATTCATCTGACCACAGTACACGTTTCCACTGTGTGATGGTCCATCCCAGATGCCTCCGAGCCCAGAGAAGTCGACGGCGCTTCCGGACACTGTTAACATAGGGCTTCCTTTTGGCACAGTACAGTTTTAACTGGCATTTGTGGATGTAACTACGTATTGTGGTACTTGACAAAGGTTTGCCAAAGTAGTCCTGAGCCCATGTGGTGATATCGCTTATAGATGAATGACGATTCTTGATGCAGTGCCGCCTGAGGGATCGGCAATCACGGTTGTTCAGCTTAGGCTTGCACCCTTGTCCTTTACGCACTGAAATTCCTCCAGATTCCTTGAATCTTTTAATTATTTTATGCACTGTTGAATGTGAAATATCCAAATCTCTTCCTATCTTTCTTTGAGGAACATTGTTTTTAAACATTTCAATAATTTTCTCACGTATTTGTTGGCAAACTGGCGATCCTCGGCCCATCTTTGCTCCTAAAGGTTTAGACCTTTCTTGGATGCTGCTTTTGTACCAAATCATACACTGCATGAAAAGTGGGATTTTCGACCCTGTAAACGCCTGTAGACTCCCGGAAATCTCTCTAATTTTCGGCAGTTTTCGACAATTTAGAGGGCTGCCAACGTCGCGTTCGTCTGTGCCACAAATTGTCGTAAACGAACCATGACGTAGGTGGAGAGCCCCCCGCAGAGAGACCGCGGAGGTGCGACGCCTCTAATTAGCATATGAATAGCAGCGAAACCAGAGAGTCAACGGCCTGACTTGAATTTACTCACTCAGTATTGGCTGAAGCCACTAATTTTAAACAAGAAAAATCCCTCGTGATTGGTTGACAGATCACTGCAAACCAATCATTATTGGTCACCCTGGCTCATTATAAATGTAAACCCCAATAATAATAAATATATAATTTATGTTGTAATAATTTATGTTTTATATTAATGTTATTGTGCTATGAACTACACTATTCATACCATCAAGAAATATATGGGAACATTTGCCCGGACCGTGCCGTTTATTCACAGAAAGAGCTTCATTTATAAACACACAGCTGTTTATTCAAAGAAAGAGCTTTATTGTTAAACACACAACTATGTACAGTGCAGCAGTAATGTCTCTTATGTTGTCCTCCAAAAACGTCAAAAAGAAGTGCCCAACACATTCTGGAAACACAAGCGTATATGGTGAGTTGCCCTGTATTTCGGTATCGCCTCTAATCTGGATTGCAAAGTGGCACAGAGTTCGGAGAGCTCCAGGCTGCGAGAGGGCAGTGGTCGCACAATCCATCCAGACAACCCATCAACAATGCCGTCTTCCTCATCAGACATGAGGTCAATGATCGCGCACTTCCAAATGTCCATCTCATCCTCAGCCAGCACACTTCGTCTCGCTTCCAGCAACTGTAATACAATCCATAAAAACAATAAGCAACCTGAAAAATACTCACATTGACAAAAAACGGATCTAATATAATAAATCTTACCCTTTTTCTTCTTGATCGACTCCGAGCTAAACTTCGCAGTTTCCGCCTGCGATGTAAGTTCAGGTTGTTTGTATCTGAAGCTCCGGCGTGTCGATTCATAATACGTCTTACAGGCAGCTGGAAAACAATTAAATGAGACTGGTATTAATAAAAACAGTCACGGTAAAATTAAACAAGGAATGAGAAAAACATTATAAGTTATACTTACACACAATGTCGTCATGATCAGCGGTTAAATCTGGACTCGCGGAAATCGCTCCAAGTAAGTAAGAGGTCACGGCTTCGTTATGAGGCGAGGATAGTCTGTGAAAACAAAATGTGCAGTTTTAAGCTTGGATCTATTAACGCATACATTTCCTTATACAGTTGAATAAAAGCATATTCTTTCAATCGTAACATTACATTACCCATGCTCTGGTTAATAGCGCCTGCAGTTTGCCTCAGAGTTGTGAAGACGCCAGACAGCCTCCTGAAAATTAGTCGAAAGAGTTGGTCGCGTCCATGCAGAGGAGTTGAAGGGGAGCTGAAGGCGAGACGGCGTCCTGTCATTGTTGATCACGAAAAAGCAAAGCAGCAAAAACACAGGAAATGTAAAAAAAAAAAAAAAAAAAAAGTCCAAAACACGTCTGTTTAAAGCTTGTCTTCACGTCTTGTATGCGTCATGGCCATGACCTCGCACTTGATTGGACTAGGGCGAGAAGCTCGTCGGGCTCCTCCAATCACATGCGAGGTCATTGTTATAGGAAGATCTCGCGAGACGTGCTCGCATACCTATGAGCAAGCGGTGTGCATATGAATAGGCTTGTTTGACATGCGCCTCGCCTCACCTGCAGTTCAGCCGAGACTAGGCGGCTGCAGTGAGGGGAGGAGTGAAAAAAGTGCAGGCAAGCCGGACAGTTCTCTCTTCTCGTAGTGAATCAGACACCTGCGAGATCAAAGGCGGATATCGCGGGATTCACACTCGTGCGCTTTGTTGCTGATAAACTGGATGTAATTTAAGTTCTGTTACTTTTATATGAAAATAAATATTATGAACAAGACACCCAAAGTTTTTATTTATTTCCATTCGAAAGACGTGTTTATCAATCATTTTGACTTTAATTAGGCCTAAATACATGTTTATATATATATATATATATATATATATATATATATATATTATCAATATGACAACAATCACATAACCCACAGAGAGATCGCCTTTGTTAGAGAGTTTGGGAATATTCACACATAAAAACATGATATCAGAGTTTTAAAATCAAACATTTTAAAAAAGAACCATACATCACGGTTGTTTAAACCAATAAGCATTAAGCTGTGTCGTCAGCAAGTCGTTTCCCATCATGCTTTTTTGGTGGAGAGCAACTGCGCTCGACTGCAGAATCCGACACATCCGCCTTTCGCTCGCGAGAGTTTTTTGACATACGTCAGCATGGCATCAGAGGAAGGCGGACCGCCCTCGGACACATTTCTAACCGGCATGCATCTCGCGCTGATCACCGGTGATCGGTTCTGCTCAGATTTTGCTCATCTCAAACAAGCCTAAACTCAACTCTGTGTGTTATCAACACGGTGTGCTGTCAGTTGAAAGATGGAAGTCCCAAGACTGAAGAAACGACCTCGGCGCTTCTGTGAACATTGCAACACTGAACTGTGTCATACACAGTATTTTTTACCACAGAAAGCGCTATTTCAAAAATGGAGTATGGGAGAAAAAATAATTGGATTTATCCACCACACTATGCACCAATTATCCACACTATGCACAGTATTTGAGCTCTAGGAAACTGTGATGTAATTGCACAATTATGGAAAGCCATAAAATGTTGTTTGATGTTATTTGCATAGAATGCACATTTTGAGCCTGATTAAATCTCTGTTAAAACAATTAACATTTTTGAAATAAATTATTTTGTGTGTATTTTTTTTTACATAACTTTGGTTATTGCTAATGACATACAGAGTAATTAATCTAGCCCGGACAAGTTGAATCTACTTAAAAAATTGGAGCAAACTGGTTGCCCTAAAAATGTAGTAATGTGAACTAAAACGAGTACATTTAACTTAAAATGTTTTAGTTTAAAAAATTCAGAACCTAGATAAAACTCCCCCTGCTGCTACTCTGATTTGCATTTGTGTAGCTCACAGCATGTTCATTTACATGTTAAAGCCTCCCCTAATTAAGGGGAGGGGGGGTCATGGGGGTAGTTTTCGGTGTTGCCTGCAAATTGCTGTGCACAGTCGTAAACCTGAAGTTCCACGGCAATCTACAGTGCCACATACTGACGAAAATCCCACTTTTCATGCAGTGATAATAACAATCACCTGTTGACATCACCTGTTTCAAATCACATCATTATTTAACCATTTTACCTCATTACTAGCCATAAATTGCTCCTGTCCCAACTTTTTTTTAAATGTGTTGCAGGTCTGAATGACAGGAAAGGATGCATATTTACAAATGACATGAAGTTGACCAGACAAAACATGAAATATTTTGTGTTCATATTGTCTGCAATGAAATACAAGTCAAAGTAAATTTAGAAATCACTTCTTTTTTTTTTTTTTTTGCGTTTTCCATACTGTCCCAACTTTTTCTGATTTGGGGTTGTATTATGTTGAATATCAAAGTTTTTGTGTTTATTTGTTAATGAGAGATTTGTGGAGTAAATGTTATAGCTTTTATTTTGAAGTAAAAAGATAAAATTAGACTCTTGGGGTAAGATGACCCAGCCATATTTGGCACAGAATAGAATGGAATAGAATATACTTTATTGTCCCATTCCTGGTAAATTTGTCTTAGACATCATGACACGGCCAGTATACAATACAATACATACATAAAAAGCCTACATTCTCATTTATGAAATACAGCATAAATCTCAGACATAAGATTCCCTATTTAAAATTTTGACCGCAGTTGGCACAAAATAATTTTTGTAACGATTTGACTTACACTTCAAAACCCTAAATCGTCTCCTTGATGGTAACAATTTAAAATGAATGTGTAAAATGTGTGTATCATCAGCAACAATTTTCTTAGCTTGCTTAAAAATAGATGCCTCGTACAGCTCTTGTATGGTTTGTTTATCCTCCAACCCTATAATTTTATGAGCTGTATGTACTAGTCGTGCTAATTTCGATTTTAATTGAACAGATTGTTGAGATTGTTGCACCAAGCAGTGATACCATACCTTATTAAACTTTCAAATACGGACTGATAAAACAAAAACAAGATCTTCTGATTCACCCCAAACACTTTTAACCTTCGCAGGAAGTACAACCTTTGTTGTAATCTAGAACACAGACTGTTAATGTGAGGAGACCAGCATAGTAAGTTGTCTACATAAACACCTAAATATTTGATTGAAGAAACCTGTTCAATAATATTACCATATATTATAACAGGACTGTGATCCCCCACAGATCTAGGGTCGAAAATCATTTCAGCAGTCTTTTTTTCATTTAAAAGCAAAGAATTAGAATCCCACCAGCCTACAAACCTGTCAACATCAAAAAAGTGTAATGATCCTGGGCTTCTCCTCCCTTTCTCTCTGTCTCCCTCTTGTGGTCACTCACGCACTCACTCACACATTACGCTCACTCATCCTCTTCACTGCTCATTATCTCTTACAGCTGTTTCCCCTTCCCGCTCCGATTCCCCCACCTGTTCCCTTTTTTCCCTTGATTTCCTCAGCTTCTTATTCCCTCTACTTTCTTGTCTTGTTGTCGGATTATAGAGTGCCGAAGTTATGACGTCACTTTGTAGGCCAAAATGCGGAAGTGAGTTAGCATTTTAGCCCTTCCGGTTCCCTCGTCCTAGTCTCTATGGCTGTGTTCGAAATCGCCCCCTATACCCTTAAATAGGGCACTATTTGAGTGAACATCCATTTTAGTGGTGTCCGAAACCATAGTGGACGTTTTTGAGTGCACTCATTCAATCCCACCATGCACCGCAATAACGAGTGTACATTAGATGTACGCGCTGGAGAATATGCTTGTTCGATGCCCGATCGGCGTATGACAGCAAAGTCCCGCGAGAGCATTTCGAGAGCAAACGAGAAACAACTCCTTATGCTTTTGAAACGTTAGGCTTGTTTGAGATGCGCCTCGCCTCGCCTGATATTCAGCCGAGACTAGGCGGCTGCAGTGAGGGGAGGAGTGAAAAAAGTGCAGGCAAGCCGGACAGTTCTATCTTCTCGTAGTGGATCAGACACCTGCGAGATCAAAGGCGGATATCGCGGGATTCACACTCGTGCGCTTTGTTGCTGATAAACTGGATGTAATTTAAGTTCTGTTACCTTTATATGAAAATAAACATTATGAACAAGACACCCAAAGTTTTTGTTATTTATTTCCATTCGAAAGACGTGTTTATCAATCATTTTTACTTTAATTAGGCCTACATACATGTTTGTATATATATTTTTTTTTATAAATATGACAACAATCACATAACCCACAGAGAGATCGCCTTTGTTAGAGAGTTTGGGAATATTCACACATAAAAACATGATATCAGAGTTTTAAAATCAAACATTTTGAAAAAGAACCATACATCACGGTTGTTTAAACCAATAAGCATTAAGCTGTGTCGTCAGCAAGTCGTTTCCCATCATGCTTTTGCTCCGCGCAGTCGGTGGAGAGCATAGACCGTAAAAAAATATGGACGACGCGACTTCATTGACTTCCGCTGACCAAAGTTGAAGCTTTCATAGGCCCGCTCACGGCGCTGACATCTTGGGACCGAGTCTGCGCAGTAGCGATCTCGGGACCGGAGTTGCGCAGTAGAGAACAGGAAGTAGAGGCGCGATTATCAAAAGCCCGCCCACACTCTCGCAGATGCAGAACAATTAATTATGTTGGTGTGAAATAAACAGTTATGGAAGTGTAGAAATTAAAGCTAAAGCTCCAATCTCCTCCCAAAAATCCAGAAAAAAGTTTGTTAGTGCCTCAGTGACAACTTCACTCAGAGAAGCCGTCAATCTCAGCTGTCAATCATGACGTCACACCCCCCGTTTTTATAGCATCAAATAACTCACTAAAACTAAACTTATTTAAAAAACGAACACTTGAAATGAAATTCTTGTAATAAAAACTGCCTAAAATGACAGAAACCATCTTTAGGAAACAATTATTTGAAGTGTAATTAAATTGTTTAGTGTGTCTCGCGCCCATTCAAATACATGGAGAGGCGGGGTTTAGGAGCTATACTGGGACCGGCCACCGGGGGGGCGATCGAGGCGCGAAAGCTTCAATTTCTGACTGGAGCACTACAGGCTTGGTGGAGAGCAAATGCGCTCGACTGCAAAATCCGACACATCCGCCTTTCGCTCGCGAGAGTTTTTTGACATACGTCGGCATGACATCAGAGCAAGGCGGACCTCCCTCGGACACATTTCTAACCGGCATGCATCTCGCGCTGATCACCGGTGATCAGTTCTGCGCAGATTTCGCTCATCTCAAACAAGCCTGTTCTCTCACTCAACCAGACGGTGTACTCTCAACGCACTGAGAGTCGCGCCCTGAATGAATGAACTTACCGCTGTCCGATTCGCCCTATGTACCCTCATTCTCCATTACTCCACTACTCCAAAAACGAGCCAACAAGCTTAAAGTTAACCCTATAACTCTTTACTTGTGTGGCACTGAACTTACTTGGAAAGGGGGATTATAAAGTAACTAATAAGCATTTAATTAAAAAAATAATAATATTTGTATATACCGTAGTAGGATATATTTCATACTTTATAGTAGGCTACTATTTATATTATGGGCGTCAGAAGCAAAAAAAAATGTCGGTGGGTCCTTTAACAGAAACATTTTACTGGAGTAGATGCAATGTACAAAAAATATATTTAATATATCGGCTTGTTTAAACGTCTGGTTGAGGAAGAAACACCTACGGAATACACAATCTTCATCAGCAGCAATAGTGTTAGGGGTAAGACGCTTAGCGTTAAGATTTGACGCAAATTGATCAGAGGTTCGAATCCGCCTTTTACCAAACTCGCACTGATCCTTTTTTCCATCATATATCAGATCGGAAAGGAATTTATTTTCTATGAATATGAAGAAAATATTAGAGAAGTGAAAATAAAGCTACTAACGCGTTTAATCAGTGTTTATCAGGGTATGTAAACAGACGTGCTCAATTAGAGACGATACAAGTGAGTGGGCCCAATATCATTGGTATTAAAAAGTGTGTGAGTCGATGCCATCTCCTGGCGAAACGCGGGAATTCATTCAATGCACGGCGCGACTCTCACGTGCATTATGGGTATTCTCTAGCCGTCGAGCATACATCGGTTGCAAACTCGTTATTGTGGTGCATTGTGGGATTGTACGAGTGCACTTAATAACGTCCACTATGGTTTCGGACACCACTAAATGGCTGTTCCCTCAAATAGTGCCCACAGCTGAATCAATCATCCATCCATCTTCCGAACCGCACTGGTCCAGCCCAATATCATGCATACAGGTATAAATGATCCTTTTTAAGATGATTATTATATTGTTTGATTAAGGTTACATGCTAGTTTCCGTAGCAGAGTTCAGGATAAATCTTTTCATTATTACTGGAGCTGCCAAACAGCAAGCACAAACTGCAAAAACGGCAGCCTTTCCGGCGCACTTAGTGTCCGAAATCACTCACTCGTTTTCGAAGTGGACTATATCAGTGGACTAATGTAGGGAATAGTGAATGAGGGTATAGGGGGTGATTTCGGAAACAGCCAATGTCTATGTCTAAGTCTATGGGTTTTTTGAATGGGTTTTTGCTAAATCGCCTGAAATAAGGTCTGTGGTTAACAAAGCCTCTAAATATTTTCACGTTTTGATCTATGACATAAAACACATTAGTTAAAACCTGCTTGTGATTTTTTTAAAACTTTATTGTGTCTTAAAAACGGTGGTTGCTAACAAGTTGCTAAAAGGGACTACATCCTTTGGCGGGGACTTTAGACGTCATCGTGACAAACAGGCAATCTCTCACTAGCCCGTGTTTCAGCCTTATGAAGAACTTATGTGGCGTGAATAAATCGCGCTATTCGCGTAAAGTTCGATGCTTGAACATTTGGAGTTTACTCTCTTCACATGTTCGTCTCGTTGAGAAATGGCTGACATGGGCTGTGTTTACACGTCTTTTTGTGTTAAAATCTACTGTTAATGTGTGACAACGTAGTTTTAAGACTTTTTCAGTCGATAATGTAGTTGTTTAAAGCTCAAATCTGTGGTTTATTTATAAGAAGAGTGCCTATTTGAAAATTTTATCTGGTGTTTTCGGAGTTGTGAGCTCCAGTGGGTTAGCGGCACTCCGCGCTTGTTTACCCGGCGAGAGTAGACTTTCCTCGGCTAGTCCTTCTGCCGCTGGCTCTGATGTCTCTGAGGCGTCTCCAGCTATAATTCGTCTTGTGGAAATTTAATGGCCCATATTTGCTCTCATGGATCTATAATTTGTTCCCTGGCAAATCGTTTAGGCTGAGGGCAAAGTGAAGTTTCATTACTTGTTTATTTTTAGGCTATAACTGTACGTTACCGTTGTAAGTTAGCCGACTAGCAGTGGCTTTGAATGTTTGACTGAATTGTTTGCTTTATTTAATGTATAGCTTATTATACATTTTACTTGTACTTTTGTATTATTGATCATACATAAACTTGCATTTAACAAAAAGAGACTGGGTTGTGTTTCATGTCATTTAATGTTATCACAGTGATAATCATATTGTCTGAAAAAACATTAACAAAAGATAAATCTCATAAACAAAATTAGTTTCTAACATTTTTGGAAAAAACAAATGGGCAATATTTCTCATGAAAAATTGGATAAGCGTTCATACACAGCGCAGATCATAATGAGCGAGCGTGTGTTTTTTAAATAAAGTTTGAGGAAGCTTGATGATGACGTTGATCCGCGACCATGGTGTGCTGTAGTCCGTTTATAGCCTACCATTAGCATTTTATATCTGACGGCTTTATTTAAGCTTCAAAATGTATACATTTTGGATTAATTTGTAAAGATTATCTTGATAGACAAAACGTGTAAGGGTCATAACTCTTTGTTGAACACAGATCTTATTTTTTGCGATTTTCCAAAAGTCTATGGGGAAAATGCATGGCTTTTCGATCAAGGGAACCCATGCGCCGCTAACTTCCGGGTTGGCTTACAAAGTGACGTCATAACTTCGGCACTCTATTCATTCACTACAGATGAGACGTTCGTGACTTTCACCCTGGCTTGTCTTGTCCTGTCTGTCTGCTAGACTATTACCATTTGTTCTAGTGAGAGACTCTGCTTCTAGACTGCGTGTTATCGAGCTGTGCCTGTTTGCGGAGTACCTGATCGGCGCCTGCTCGTGGCTGTTCACCCTCTCTGCTACTGAGGTCTTCCCTGACCTACTGTAGGCGTCACTGGGACCCTGGCCTCCGTCCTCGTGGAAACCTGAGTTACCGTTATCCAGCCTTTTGGCAGACTCGGTTCTGGCTCTGATTACTGCCAGACATTTATGTTCTGTTTTATCATTGAGGACGATTTCCTTTGTTAATTAAAAACTGTGAATTGCACCCCTCCCTGGTCTTCCATCTTCCTTCAGCCTTAACAAAAAGTACTGCAAAGGTT